>CAVNYN010287388.1:0-60454 GCA_963692815.1 Nyctanthes arbor-tristis
CGATATATTATCAACCACCAGAAGGTGGTGAGTTGTGTGTTGGTGAAGCAATTGATGATTTACACGAGGTCCCTATATAATGCACTTCCTATATAGTCGTCTGAGTAGATATACTACTTGCGGAAGTATACCCATCGCCAGTGTTGGAGGCTAGGTGGTTGGCTGACCGAGTATATATACTGGAGCAGTTTTGTAGGCCCGACAGCTCAACAAATTGGGTGGATATACTAGATGCAGTATTGGAGGTCCAGTCATTTTATATTGATATATGTTCAAGAATTGTCTATGGATATTGGTAAGCTCTTAGCTACAGTTAAGGCATGGTAAGTCCTTGGAAACAAGGCATGAATGCTATAAATTGACAAGCCTAATTTATGAAGAGCTCATGCGGTTTTCTTACGAGGGACGCAGGCCATGTATGCTTGGTTGTATGTCCGATCTGCATCACTTCACTTATTAGATATCTTGAGCATGCCGTACATATTATCATATTTACTGAGTCTTTATGGCTCACTTAGTCGCTTTTGTACTGTAGACTTATATACCAACAGTGTACACCATTAAAAGTCCAAGGAACGTCTGACTGAGACACACTGCGCAACGTTGATTTTATCAGGCTTAATAATTATACTCCGCCGTGTCGAATAACATATGTTATCCTTGAGGGGCATGGCGTTACAATTAGTACGTAAATTGGGTTTTCTAGTCGTTTGCTGATTTTAGGAACTTTCTTTAGACTCTTAAATTTTTTTTTATTTGATTTATGTCATTTTTTTGGGGTTCAATTACAATGTAGAGTTAATTACCCAAAATATCACTGTATTTTCAAAAAGTTATCTCAAATGCCATTGTACTTTAAAACTTACCCGAAATATCACTGTACTTTCAAAAAGTTATCTCAAATACCATTGTAATTTGTGAAAGTGTTATCCCATTTGCCACCCTTGTTAAAAATGTAACAGACTTAATTGCATGACAAATGGAATTTAGCACATCGCATCTTTACTTTTATTTTTTTAACTGGGTATTTACGGAGTGACGAATGAGATAATAATTTTATGAGTATAGTGGTATATGAGGAAAGTTTTATAAAGTACAATGGCACTAAAACTTTATAAAGTTTTATAAAACTTTCTTCATATACCATTAAATTTTTCAAAATATTATCTTATTTGATACTCAGTTAAAAAAATAACAGTCAAGATGCCACATGGTAAATTCTGTTAACTATGTCATTAAGTCAGTTACATTTTTTAACAGAGGTGGCAAACAAGATAATACTTTCACAAGATTAGTGGCATATCGGGTGAGTTTTAAAGTACAATGACATTTGAGATAACTTTTTGGAAGTACAGTGATATTTCGGGTAAGTTTTAAAGTACAATGGCATTTGAGATAACTTTTTAAAAATACAGTGACATTTCAGGTAATTAACTTTACAATGTGAGAGTAAAATGGTCATTTTATAGGGATTTAACACCCAAAAATGAATGGAAATTAGCGGGAACTTGAGGAGAGATTTCGTTAAAAGTTGGAGACTCACGAGACCAAAAATGAAGATTGAGAATGAGATTGATTAAGAGTTAAAATGTTAAGGATGATGTCATGTATAAATTACCTTTACTTAAACTATATCTTCTTCCCTTACAAAATTATAGGCTTGCGATCAGAAGTACCCTTTAGACTTGAATAAAAAAGGTAAAAATGGTTAAACTATATGTATAACATCATATGGTGCCATACAAACGATGCACGTCATATGGTTCTGGTTTCCCATTTGGTGTGTCTTGATGTACACCATATAGTCACATGATACCATATAATATCATAACATATGGTGTTAGATTGAACTCTAAAAAAAAGTACCCTTTAGACCATAATTGTGGTGATTCACTGAGATATATATGTGAATGAAAATGATTTGCAAATTTATATTCGTGTAAATTTCATATATGGTGTCCAACTTTTGCGCTTTGTAACAAATGGCTCCCTTTTCTTTCTTTTTCTTTTTTCCCTCATGAGTCCCCAGCTTTTCAAAAATCACACATAAGATGCCATTGCTCTTAAATCCTATGAAAATAATATTTACTCTCATGTATATTTAATTAAAAACGAAAGAATTTAACCAAAAAAAAGTTATAAAAAAGAGGAAAATATTTCTTTCCCAATGGAAACCCCACACGTCGAAAAATGGTAGATTCCCCTCTGATTTGCTGCCTAAAATATGCCAATTGGTGGCAGAGCGTGATTGGGTTGAGATGGGTTTCAGAGTGGGGAAGAAAATATTTTTCTTTTCATTCTTTGAAATTTTTTTTTGGTTATTATTTAAATACAAGAGTGTATGTGTGTAAAAAAATTAGGGGGAAAAATTTATTTTCAAATAATGTGTCGGGGAAAATTTAGAGGAAAATATATGAATTATGAATTAGACACGTAGCGATATTTTATTAGATTGCAAGGAGAGTAAGAGAGGGAAATGATATTTATTGGATTGTGAGTGGGGGAAAAAGCTAAATGAGGGGCCTCATTTAGCTTCCCCCACCACCTACCCAACCACCCAAAAATAGGTTTTTACACCTTCATTTTGATACATTACTAGATTTTCATCCGTGCGTTATACGGTTAGACATCTTATCAAAGTATCTATGTAAATATCATTATTTAGTTTTAATAAATTATGATAAATAATAAGTAAAAATAAATTTTCATTTCTATTGATATTATCTTACAATAATTATAATGTACAGTAAATTGAAAGCAATTAACTCAATCTACTATCATATGGTATGACATCATATGGTTATATATAACCATGTAGCGTGTATCGGAACACGACCTATGGGAAATCACAATCATGTGGTATGTCTCAGTACATTCCATATGGCCACATGGTAGTAACATATATCATATAAACATATAGTGTAAGATTATTTTTACTATTAAATGGCATCATTAAAACAAATAAATTTATTTACTCTATGATACACAACATAAGATGGACTACATAATATGAAATGATTATTAGCTCAATGATATTTTGTAGTAAATATATATAGTTTTATTTTTTACAAATATATTAGATCGTTATGGATGATGTAAACTATAAAATCATATACATCATAACAAAAGAAGATTAATTAATCTCAAATAATAAATATGAATAACTCATCGTTTGATAACATATAATGAAATTAATAACTATTGATATGTGTATGTATGTATATATATAAAGTGAAAACAAATTGAAAGAACAAAACCGAATGAGAACTCTTCATTATCAATTTCATTAGTGACATGACAGTTGATGACTGTGAGAGAGAGAGGGGGGAGAGAGAGAGAGGGAGGGGCAAAGAGAATATCCAAATAAAGACAAAAAATTAAAAATCAAAAAGTAGAAGGGATAAACATCAAAGTTACCGCATTGGTTACCACAAAACAATCAAAATGACCAAAAAGCCCCCACTTGAAGTATTTTGAGAGGAAAATTACGGTCAAACTGTACCACAACACCTCTTATTTTATTAATATATAGATATAGATTTGGGTTTTGGAGGCGAAAAACTCAAATTTAGTTTTTTGCCCCCAACAATTAGTTGTGCTCCAACAGTGCGAGTTTTTCCCCCTCAAAACAAGGAGTGGGAGTTTTATGTGTGAAGTTTTGAAAGATTGGGGCTCGCAGCGTTGAATAAAAAATAAGTATCTATTTGCCATGAAGGGGAAAGGTCGTGGACCATATGTGAAATAAGACCCAACAAGAAAATAGACCACTACATAAATACGCGAAATTCCGAGGTACCCACCCACGATTGACGGTTAAACCTTCGAAACACAAATTGGAGAAACCGAGTAATTCAGTCCCGGCGCGTATGTAAATACATACCCAAGTTCTGGACTCCATTGATTCCAACATCTAATCCTCGTTTTTACAGCTCCCGAATTGAACAAAAGATGAACTTCTTCTCCAAAAAACCTACGGCAAAAGGTCAGTGATCGCTTGATTTTCGTTCACTTTTATTATTTTCAGTTATTATTATCTAGTTCAATTCCTTTAGTTTTTATTGATTGATTGAATTGCCTGCGCGTTGACTTTTGAAAAAAAAGCATAAAATTCAGTTTTGAATAACGTGATCGTGGATGTTAAGATTATTATGCTGTTTGATTGCAGAGGCGCTTCGGGAGAGTAAGAGGGAAATGGCACATGCTACCAGGGGTATCTATCAGTGATATTTAGTTAATTGCAAGTTTTATTTATTTGGCATTTGATTAATTTCCCTGTCCACAATTTCTCTACTACAATCCGCTATGACGCTGATGCAGGCCTGACAATTGACCCAATTAGCATTTTTTTAAAGAAGTGGGGCCCACTTCTGGTACCATAATGTACCAGTGGATGGTACTAGAAAATCCCTTGTCTATACTTCTTATATGATTGAAGCAGAGAATTATGTTTATTTATGATTAGCTAACAAAAGACAATGAAGTAAGCTTGCAATAAACAAATACAACATGTAGGCAGAAAAGGAATAGCCGAATAGGTGAAGAATGATGTAGTTCTGGGCTTTCATGTCACCAATATTAATGGAGAACCAATTATGGTTGGTCTGTATGCTGATGGACGAAAATTAGTTTGCTGCTCGGTAGTTTCTAAGAATCTAGTGGTCTATTTTCTTTCAATCCACCTATAGTGTAGTCATGAATGTGAAGATGATCAAGGATTTATATAGTGAGCCAAAATTGCAGAGTTCTACACCGGTGCCACCATTCAGTTTCCTATCAAACTCGAAATCGATATGAATATTCTTAAGGAGAAGTTTGAATTGGATTAACTAGTTGGGGAACATAAAATGTTAAGCTGCAATCTCAAGGTCAAGTAATTCTGGTAAGAGTTGGAGTAATAATTTCTATGTCACATTTCAAATTTTCAGTTGTAACTAAGATTTCAAAGAACTAATTACTCTGGTCTCTGATTTTGATTCAGGGATAGAGCGCGAAATCCATGCACTGCAATTAGAGGTACTCCCAAGGTGCTCTAAAATGTTTTTATACATGGTTTGTGCAAACAAAAATAGTATCAAAAACTGGTTTGTTCGTGTTGCAGGAAAAAAAACTTGTTGCTGAGATTAAGAGAACTGCGAAAACTGGGAATGAGGTAGGTTGTAAATGTATATTTATTGAACGGCTCTAAAAGACTTAGTTTCCTCTGAATAATCTTGAATTGTTTCTGTGTTTTCAGGCAGCCACAAAAGTTCTTGCGCGCCAACTTGTTAGACTTCGACAACAAATAGCCAACTTACAAGGTAGTCAAGCTCAAATGAGGGGCATAGCGACTCACACCCAGGTAAATTGTTAACCGTTACAGTCAGTACTATATTTTGTGACTTCGCCTGCCTTGTTTAAGTCAGTATGTGGGATTTAACCAACCATTTTTTTATTATGATTATTTTGTTCTTTAGGCAGTATCTGCCCAATCGTCAATTGCGGTAAGTATGAAAGGTGCAACCAAAGCTATGTCAGCCATGAATAAGGTGAGATAGTACTTCTAATTTGAACTTTTTCTTTTGTATATTAGCTTCATGAAATACCTGTTAAGTAATAAGAAAAATTTGAAAAATTATTGCAGCTATTTCCAAGATAAAATGAAAGATAATTAGTTCGTCGCAATTAAAGTAGAAATGGTTTTTAATCTAGACCATGGGATAATTTTAATCAGTGATCAAAGGGTCTTAGAGAAGATGCCTACAGAAAGTCGTGTCTCTTTGAGTCGACACAGATAAGTCATGAATAGAGAAGAGTCACTTTAGAAAAATCGTGTCATTCTGAAGAAACTGAAACAAGTTCATAAAAATACTCCAGCATTTCATTAATTGAAGATATAGAACATGATTAGAAGGATTTGCTTCCTTAATCCCCACTCTGATGCTACAGGAAAATATGATTCCTACCGTGAATTGCCCCGGGTGGGTTGGGCTGGATGCCTTAATTTGTTCACAAAAGGTGGATTTGAATTCTCTTTGGGAAATGAAAGTGTTGAGTCATATAGTTTTGTGCATTGATGTAACATCTTACTGTAATTACTGTTTGCCACCTTCCGCTGGTGATTTTATGCTCATTAATTAATTGTTATTACAGCAAATGGCGCCCACAAAGCAGGCAAAGGTGATTCAAGAATTTCAGAAGCAGTCAGCACAAATGGATATGACTGTAAGTTCTCTTTTGCCATGATCTTTCAAAATATGCCACGTCTTTTGATTGTGAAGATAACATTTGCTGCCACAGCTCTGGAAGTTAACATTCTGTATCCCGTATTTCCCTGTAGACGGAAATGATGTCAGACGCCATAGATGATGCTTTGGATAATGACGAAGCTGAGGATGAAACTGAAGAGTTGACAAACCAGGTATAATTCTTGTTGCTGAAACAGTTTTTTGGTCAGAAAAAGTTTCATTAATTCCAAATCCTGTTAGTAATTAACTCATTAATATTGGATAATCCAATTAATGATATAAATGGGAGTTCGGATAAATGGTCATAATTTGAATTGCTGTTACACTTCTCTCTATTTAATATTTTATGACTTAATTTTGGCTTGTCAAGATCCTAAGCGAATCAAAATCAAGAGTCCGTATTGTTATTTTGGCCTCTATCTTCGTTATCATTAAACTTTGACTTTCCTAGAATTACAGAAGGTTCTAGTTGATCTTAATGTTGAACTTAGAAGGATTATTAAGAAACAGAAATATATGTACCATAGAGTTTCACTGTCAGAATGGGGTTCTACCAGGATGAAATTGCCAGCAGAGTTTACTTTATTGTAACAGGATCTTTTGATAATATCATATTCAGAAGTATGTTGTGCATTTGAGAAAAAAAGATATTATTATTGTAATGTGTTATATGTTTTTCCTTGCAACACATTTTCACTTGTTTATGCTTACTGATACTTTCAGGTTCTTGATGAAATTGGCATAGATATTGCCTCCGAGGTTAGTTAATTTTTTTTATGAGAACTGTTACTTTGATACAGTTACAAGATTCTCTGTCATATATGTAGATTAATATTCCTGTTTCGAATTCTGACAGTTATCAGCCGCTCCCAAGGGAAAAATCGCTGGGAAGAACGCTGAGGATGCCGGAAGGTATATACTTTGTCATGATGTCTCTTTTTGATTGTTTCTTCAGTTCGGTTCTGCAGATTCCATAAATTGGCCATTCACGGCACTGATTCTTACATCAATATTAGACACATTCACATTATGGAACTGCCGGGTGGGTCTGTCGTAAGCGAGAATAAAACGATACAGTTTAGTTATATCATATATGATCTTAGCATCCTTGAACTAGTGATCTATAGACCTATCCCAGCACCTGTAAGAATATTTAGGACCGCGATGGCTTCTGCTGCTGAGCAACGTTTCACACCCATTTTGGTATCCATCAGAAATGTACTGTAGTGAGTTGGTAGTACGCTTTGACACTTTCTCCCATTTCCTCCATATTATCTCTAGGTTACAGGATCCCACACATTCACAGATTTTTGACAACCAAAGACTTAATGGTCATGAAACTATAACATTTTACTTTCCACATTATTATTGTCAATTTTGGGGCCACTTAGCTGTTATTAGTATATTATTACCTGATAGAGATATTCTAGTGGTGAAGACTTAAAAAGCAACTATATTTGGTTTGTTACTGAAGTTGACTAGAAAAGAAGTTGTGTTTCTTTCAAAAAGATATTATTACATCCTTACTGGATGAATATAAGGCTTCAGTCCCGTATTTTTTGGGTAGGCACTTTATGTTATCTATGCTATTGGATTTTTCTTTTCAACAGTTATATATTGCCAGGATTAGCATCCTGTGAGCGGAAGTGCAATGCTTAAATCTCTAGTTTCTTTTGATCGTAGCCAGCATTTTTGCCTTAGTTGTTTCTTCTACCATGAGTTTCAGTTGAACAAATACATTGTCAGGATTCACGTTTCCTCCAGTTTTGTTCATTTTAGCCATCTTCTCTTATATGTAGTTCCGGCATTGATGAATTGGAGAAGAGGTTGGCTGCCCTCAGAAATCCTTGAGCCGCAGGTTGACAAATGACTGCCTTTCCATGCAGTCTCAGTTCATTGACGATATTCCTTTTCTTGTGTATAATCTGCACCATTAATTTTTCGTAGTATGGTGAACGACATTATCAAGTTCCTTCACTTAGGGACTCCATTCTTTAGGAGAAGTGAAAAAAAAAATAGTACCCTGTTTTGTACACTTCAACCGTAACACCTTTCTGGTGAGCTGTGTAAACCATGATTGTGGACTAGTGCTATATTGGAAGGATTTTTAACCTGTTAGATTTTTTGCTTTTGTGTTAAAAAGTAGAAATTATGGTCACATATAATAATTTAGTTACACAATTTTTTTCTTGGAATTTGGCAGGCATCAAAATTCAAAAATTACAAAAAGGAAAGGAGAAACATAAATAAATATAAGAATATACAATAAAAAATTGAACTCGAGGTTGAATGGAATGGAGAAATTAGAATTGAAATCGGTATCTTCTTTGCTTAAATTAATTATTATTATCGTTGCTGCTGCTCCTCCTGTTATTATATGAACCTCATGTGGTTGGAACTTGACATCAATTTCACTCATATTCATACCTAACCTAAAGATGTTTAACAATTGGGGAAAAAAAAAAAAAAGAAAAGGGAAAAAAAAAATCTAAAGGTCTGTTTATATGGCAAGTACTAAAATTGACATCTTTTAAATCGTAATGATTTGAATATAAATCAATCTAAACAGACCCTAAAAATGCGTAAAATAAGTTAGGAAAACAAACTTTTGCCTTAATAAAGAGAAATGACAGTTGTCCTGAGATATTACCCAAATGCGTCAATTGTCAAAAATACCCTCAATGTCAATGGAGAAAGTAAAAGAAGACTCGAAGTACAATCAAAGGCTATCAATCCAGCAAGTCGGGAATCTCATATGATGCATGGGTGCACAAAGATAATTCCACTTAACCCTATCATACGCCTTACTAATATTTGATTTCAACACCATATGACCAACTTTACCCGTCCTTGTAGGAGACACTGAACGCAATAATTCAACGGCAATACGATAACATTATCACTTCCCGGCACAAATGCACTTCTGTTCTCAGAAATTAAAGAAAACACCAACACCGTCTTCAGGAGCCAACACTTCACTAATCAGCTCGTAGGGCGTATTGCACAGAATTCCGTGGTGTTAATAAATTGCTTTTAGTTACACCCTTTACAAAATGAGATCGGACAAAACGTCGAAACATAGTAATTTTACCATCTTACCTCTAAAATACCTTCTCCCTGATCACACAATACAGAAGGGTAACATGGCCAAATAACCCTTTTTTGTAACTTGCTTTTTACAAATAGAATTCTCCTTCACAGAGTAAAGATACAAATAGCAAATAAAAGAAATGGATAGTCACATCCATTTATATAAATTTATTAACATGAACATATTGGCATGCAGAATTCAGTATGAATTAGAAACTACACCAGCACATATAAAGAACAATTATTATATCTGCAGTGTCTCAATAAAATGTGAAAAATCCCGCACATAAAACTCATTGATTGCTTGGAAGAGTGGATACTGCAATACAAAGCAAGTACGCTTGAACCCCAAAAAAAAAAAAAAAAAAATGACGTGAGCGTTAACTATGGTGTATGGAGCATTTTTCATTTACATGAGGTTCAACTGTCTGATCACTTCCTGATTGAGAGGAATTCAAAGCTTCGAAGAGCATCACCTCGAGAACCTTTGCTAACTGAACCACGAGAGAAGGATGGTGGTTTGGGTTCAATGCCAACTCTCTGTGTGGTAGATAAACGGCCACTGCTCGGCACCAATCTACTTGAGCGGCCATCAGTTGGTTCACCTGATGAGCTTGGTCTGCTGTTTGAAATGGCAGCCCTTTTCGAGGAGAAACCATTTCGGGATGTTCTACCTCTGTCTGAATCCGGTTGCTGCATACAGTGAAGCATAGAAATGTATCACTACAACACCAAAAGAATCTCCAATTACTTGCACAAAAGAAAGCACCAAGGAACTGGAACACAAATATTTCCCAACTTCTAGGCAACAAGAATCATATTGCTAATTCAGAAACAAGGGGAAATTTCACTCCAGCATCCTAATGCAAATCACAGCAGCACTCACTTGAAAGAACAGGCAAAAGAAAATTATAGACAGTGGTACTACGCCTCTTTATGTTTGGTGCATGTGTGCAAGTGTGGTGGGTGGGGGTTTGGCAAGAGAGAACAGCTTTTACATTAAAGCAACACCTAATTTGAGATCACTTGGTGGAAAGAAGAATACCACATCCTTGGATGAAGGTACATCTTCCGATGTCCTATGTCTGTGACCTGAACTTGAAGCTTGTCTTCTTGAAAAAGCCTCAACGGCGCCTGATAATCTATCTCGAAGATCTCGCCCCACTGATGGCAACCAAAACAAAGGAGTTAAATGAGCATATTGGAATTTTCTAGTGAAACTGAATATGCTGGTTCAACTCAAGGCAGCTTCTAATGTTTTAAAAATCAGACCGGCCAAACCACTTTGACAAGAAAATCGGAACCATCCATAGAACAGGTCTGGTTTGTGTTTGGATCCGTATAATTATAAATCAGGATAAAACCCATTGATGTGGGCAAATCTAACTATGACCAGCCAACCAGTAACAATTCAACCTGTTTTCTTGTCCTAAAAAATAAAAATAAAAAAAGTGGGCTAAAATTAGTGGTGTATATTTATATTTTATTTATTTTATATGTAACTAATCTGGTCCTGATTCAGCCTGTTGACGCTTGACTTATCAAATTTCTAGGTTGATGCGGGGGCCAGTTCGCAGAACATTGGCACTCACTGCAGTGAGCTCAGAAATTGAAAGAGTGAAAGAGCACAGAATTTTTGAACTAGTATGAAAGTCCATATGCACTACAGTTGATTCAGCAATCAACAGGTAAAGATGTTTTGAGAAACTCTAAGTTGTAGCTGCCTTTTTTTTTTTTTTTACCTGATGTTCTCCCTGTTCTTTCACCAGAAGGTCTGCCATTCATTCCTACACTCCCACTGGGATTCTGGAAGCGAAGCCATGAACTGTTAAAAGCATTCAGTCAAATAAGATAAAAATAATAGATAGTTCTGCAAGAACTTACACGTGATCTAGAATTGGCACCAATCTGAGGATACTTCATCATAGTCCAGTCAAAGACATAATCAAACTGATAACCTGTGCCAATATCTAAGTCAAGATTCAGATAATGGGAGATGCGTAATGAAATACAAGACGTAGGAAAGAACACAGACTTTCGATAAAAGAAAATCTTAGGACACGACTTCCAGATGCAGTCAAAGAAAAATTAATATTAAAGGTCTTGGACAATAAATAACTAGTCCCTTATTCTTTTTTTCTTTTCTTATGGAAGGGTTAAAAAAACTCAAGTCAATAATTGTGAATAGTTTAATGAGTCAAGTGAATCTTTAGAACTAGCTTTCACTGCATAAGAACCACAATCTTCAGTTAATGCATCAAACGAAGTGGCTAATATAAACCAAGTCAGAAGTCATTATTTTGTAATTAGTTTTTCCGCATCAATATCGGTTCCAATGGCATTTAGAGAATATCTAATCTTTATTTCATTTAATTGTGTAAGAATCAGATTCCTTCAAATGAAATTGTAGCCTACCAAGATCAGAAACTATTGCAGACAAATTGCAGGACAAAGTGTGATAATGGAAATGCCAAGAGTGACCAAAGAAAAATTCTAAAATCTGCAGCAACATAAAGCCCCATTGTGCTCTAGCTTGGATGATCTGTTAGATGTTACATGACCTCCTAATTTTGGCCAATGGGAAGACTAATAAAAAATTTACAGCTAAGAAATGCGAGAAATCGACCAGGTATGTCACCGTATCCCTTTGGAGAGGCACCAGACATTTAATAAGAATCTGAATCCTGACGGGGAGCTGAAATGGAGCTAAACAATTTCTATACTTTACAAAGATACCCGTGTTTAGAACACAAATTGTTACCAGATTCATGTACCTTAAATAGGTGATGGTAAAAGCAAAAAATTTAATCAAAAATTTCCTTATTTTCCACCGATTATCTAGCTCTCCGCGCCATCTCAATCAACTCCACTAATATAGAGAGGAAGAGCTATAGATTTTTAATCTATTGAACATTGAATATTACCATTCTGATTGTATATCAAAATCACGTGGCTCAGAATCCATTACCTTCACGAATAAATAACTCTCGGAAAAGCCTCTTCAAATATGAATAATCTGGCTTGTCCTCAAATCTTAAAGATCGACAATAATGAAAGTATGATACAAATTCTGATGGATATGATTTGCACAGAACCTGTATATAATTAGAAGCAAGTGAAATTTTTGCCAGTATCACCACTAACATAGCATACGTAAATTGAAAACCATTATAGGGAAATATATGTCAGCAATTTAATATTGAAATGGGGAAAAGTTTAGGACCCAGGGCAAACTTGATCAATCAAACTAGAACCTATACTTTCAAATAATTGCATGAAATTTGGATGATGTAAAGAAAAATCTGAAAGATAAGAGAGAACTTCTGAGAAACAAGAAGAAGCTTGTATTACAATTGAGAGAGAGGGGGGGGATAAAAAAAGAGGCCTGTGATAAAGTGCGTGAGGAATATGTTATGAAACAAAATGGCTACTTCTATGTTAGATCCTCAATCTAGCATCTAAGAGCGGCTCCAATAGACTCCAAATCTAATTTTAAAGAGTCCAGGTTTTAAAATCTCCTCCAATGGGCTCTCTAATTTTCAATTTAGAGAGTAGATTTGGCTCTCCAAATCTCACTCTCTATTCACGGTTTCAATTCTTGATTTATACAAACTATCTTTAATTCTATTGGCCATTGAAATTTTAAAATGCTACTAATAATTAAAAGTAAGACAAAACAATAAATTTGTCTTGGAAAAAGTAAAATGGTGAGTTTGCTGGAGTGTCTAAAAAAACACTATTTATGTTCAAATATACTCTCCATTTAGTAGAATATACTCTTCAAAATTAGAAAGAATATTGGAGATGCTCTAGATAATGCTTTGGGAACATGAACTTGAAGCGGGGACTATTGCTTACATAACATATGCAAACACAAAACCAAATGGATACCTCTATAGGGGTTAACATCTTCTTTTCACTGATCCTCTCATATTTCTGCTTCTTGTTGCCAGCTTTCAGACCCTGCCAGGGAAGGCTGAAACCAGAACAATAACTGAAACTATTAGGAAACGTGACGTTCTAGTGCATATTCAAGTAAATGTTCAAAGCGAGGTAGAAAAAAGGCCCACATAAACATAAGAAGAAAATTCTCATATCCAACCTTCCTCTCAGGAAATACATAAGGACATAACCAAGAGACTCCAAGTCGTCCCTCCGACTTTGTTCTGCCAGCAGAGTTGAACATCATGAAGTATTTAGATTGTTTCAAAATCTATACAGCCTGCTTTTCTAACCAAAAACAATTTACGATGAGATGGCATATTACTCACCAATACCAAGGTGTGTGTTGACACTAGCATAACGGGCAGTACCTGTAAGATTCTTGTTTTCCCTGAACCGGGTCAAAAGTGTTCCACAATAAGTATATGAAAGAAAAGACTGGACTATTGTAAGTATCCATATCAGAATATAATATATGAAGTATCCATGGACTAGTAACTCAAGTTCATGTAGAGCTTGTTCTTGGGAGCATTATGTAAACGTGAGTTAGATTTATAGGAGAATGTGCGGTGGGAATGTAAAGAAAGATTATTGAGAAGTTTGAAAATTATTTTGTGGATAATGTGGTTGGTATTGATTTGATAAATTTTTGTTCTACATAAAGCTCCAAAGAACAAGCTGGTAAACTATTAGGGGTAGCTAAGGATATATAAGTCGTAGACACACACAAGGCGCAAAAAAATATAGTATTGATGGGAAAATAACTGCTTTTGTAATATTAACGTGCCGTCTCGGCCAATACAATGCTGGACAAAACTAAGAAGGAATTCGGCAGCCAAACAATTTTCCAACATTAGTGATTTTATCTTTTGAGACACGGCTTTATTGTGCTATTTTGGGTTTAAAGAACCTTCTTATTGATATCCCCCCCTCCTTTCTTCTTCTTCGTCTATTTTTTTTTTTTTTTTTTTTAAATTTTTTGGGTTGGTATTTTATCACTTTCTATTTTTCCCCCAACCTTTGTTTTGAGGGGAGCCTTGATAAGCTTGGTCATTGTATCTCTGAGGTCTGACCACAGAAAACATAACAATACCAAGAAGTCTCGGCAAATATTTTTCTATTTAGAAAATAGAAATTGATTCAATGAAAATGAGTGGTGAAGATTTGTGAAGTACAAGTGGGACCCATGGCCATGAGATATGTGGATGTCATTAGCTTTACCAAATTTGCTTTGCAAATAGAATGGGTTTGCTAACAGGGGCTATATTTCATTCTCAATGACATTGGACCACCTACATGAATTCTTTTCCATCACTTTGCCTTGTCTATTGCAGTATCCATTGGAAGATCCAGTGCCATTAGTTCCTTGGCAACCGCATCAGCCCATATTAAAAGAATTCCCTATATTACAGTGATTATGAATAAGCTCAAATTTTCATTTAGTGGGAAGAAAATGTCGGAATGGGAAATTTACAAAGTGTTTGGCTAGAGTTTGGATTATAATCTGCTATGTGGCATCATTTTATTGGTTTTTTTTGTAAAAAATAAACAACTGCCGCTTGACTTTTACTTTTTGACTTTTTGAAAAAAGTGAAACCAATGAAATAATACCGTGTGGCAAATTATAATCCAGATTATAATCTGAATGTCTAGCAAAACACTTTGTTATATATGGCAATACTGCTGAAAGAACCAAATAATGTTTGTTAGAAGCTTCAGAAAAGAAATTATTGCACATCATGAATCAATTCCTCTAACCTTGTTAAACACCCCCAAATTAATAACAAATGAAGTGGCAAACAGTTCAATGCATTTGATTCTAAAACATCACCAATAAATCTTAGTTCAGACCGAACAGCATTTTAAGAGACCAAAATTTGTTCAACCAATCAGCGGGTACCAAATATGCATGAATTTAGCATCCAACTGGATAGGCAAACACAGATTCTATGAGATCAGCACCTCAGTACTGAAGCATATAGATGCTTTTATATAGAAAGATAAATATTTTCCCCTACAATTTTGCCTTTAAATTGCACAAGTCAGGTTGATGAAAAGTCAAACCCCCCGAACAAACCATTAAAACTTTTAGTCTGCGTCAAAAGATCAGCCAGAAGATCCCAACATTTCTTAGTTACTTTCCATTACACCTTATTATATATGTCAGTTTGCACCCATCATGTTGTCGTAGGCAAGGAAACTCCTAATTTGGGTATGATGTCAGCTACATGGATTCTTTTTCAGTGCTCTATTCCATCCAATAAAATGCAGTGCTACATCTAGAAGATACATCAGATTCAGATCTTTTGCAACAACATGAATCTGTGTCAGCTTAGGTATACTTTCCCTCTGCTCAAGGTTGTATAGGGATTAGACACTCCTAAACATGCTTCGACACACTTTTAGAAACACCCCCCCCCCCAAAAAAAAATGATGCTGTCTCCTTCCAGAATGACAATCGTGATAAAACACTACTTCCAACTTTTTTCACAAACAAAAACCATCACTTTGCCCAGTACAGATATTGATGTCTCTAGATAGATAACATAAAGACTTCAAACATAGTGACTTACCAGAAAGATAAAAGAAACATGATACAAAAGAAATGTAATTAAGTAAAAGACCAGCACGCAACGAGAACACTGCAAGTAATTTTGACAAACATCAGGTATGAACCTGTAGGGTATGTGCTTATGAGTCTGGAGATCCCTATATTTTTTGGCAAGACCAAAGTCAATGGCATAAACCTGCAACAATACTAAAGGTTTAATATCAGGAGTTTTGTCTTGATGATAAGAGAGAACAACTTAAGTAAGAATTTTAAACTTTAAGCATACTTCAAAACAACTGTAGCACTGGATAAAGTTAAAAACTGATAATATTGCTCAATACAGTGACAATAAAATGAAAGAGGACTTTCATGTAACCCTGAACTCAGAATTGTTAATCCCACAATATCATGAGCAGAATATTTCTACAATGCAAAGCCTGTCATTCTCTCTACTTTATAACCAGTTAGATTATGCTCATATATTCCACATCTGTAGGGTGAATGAACAAAACCATCAACAAATTTAGGCTCTTTCCCCATATATTTTAGGTTGGTTACATGATCCCTAAAGCAAATAAATACTTAACAACTACTGTAGGCCATGTAACCAGTGGGGCCAAGTTAATAAAGATTATATAACAAATTAGCATGCAGCTGGTAGACAAGCATCAATAGAGAACAGACATAGTCAGTTTGTTCAACTTATGAGCAAAGTAATTGATGAGCACTTAGAGGAAACCATAGCACGAAGAATTAGAACCAAGAAAGAGATTACCTGGTTTGCTTTGCGCCCTAGGCCCATCAGAAAATTATCAGGCTTTATATCGCGGTGAAGAAAACCTTTTGAATGCATGTATTCGACTCTATTAATCTAAAAGAGGATCAGATGTTAGTAAATAGAAACTAAAACTAAAAGCTTTACGAAAGACTTTGTCAGTGTCTTAACTTCATACCAGTTGATCTGCAAGCATTAATACTGTCTTCAAGGAGAACTTCCTATTGCAATAGTTAAAGAGATCTTCCAGACTTGGTCCAAGAAGGTCAATAACCATTACATTATATCCACCCTCACTTCCAAACCATTTCAGGTTGGGTATGCCCGCTACAAGGTAAGAAACCAAGATACACTAATATTAGTGAATCAGAAAATGTAAATCATGTGTTCATATTTCCATATAAGAATGATGCTGAAATCCATTACCTATAATGCATAGCTAAATGGACCATCAAAACAGATAAAAACAAGAGAGAAATACGGGACACGCTTCTGTTCTCATATGCCATTTTCTTGACCATTTTTCCCCCTTAAGAGAGTGGGAAGGCTGGCAGGTATCCCTCAACCTAGAAATTCAGTGGATTTTAAAATGATTGTGTATTCTCATTGATTTTAAAAATTTGAATAGAATATTCCACATAGCCTATAACAATTTCACAGGGGTGAGGCTAGCAATTCCTAAAGAAAATTATCTTAAAGTAGCTGGACTAGAGTACGCCTTGCCTTGACACCTCACTTCTTAGCAAGAATAGTAGCTCCTTCTAGGCCTACTGATGCCGACTGAACACAAGAGCTTGCAAGCTCAAACACAAGAACTCGCTAGTTCTTCCAACAACTCTCAAGTTGATTAGAAATCAAGACTCGTCTTGAAAAACTAATTAGTATTCATAATAAGAAAGGTTAGGAATACAATGAAGAAACCCTATATATGGGGTCCAAAGTAAATCTAATCATAAGTAGAAAAAGAATTCTAACAAGAATTTGAAAAGGCAAATTAACTATCAAAATCCTAATTTGAAAAGGAAATAATAAAACCTATTTCAAATCCAAGTAGAACAAAATTTTAAATTTAAATAAATTATAGTTCCTCATTATTTGTTCTTCTAGATCTTCTAGATCTCCATCACCTACCTCCTAGCTTTCTCTACACACAACGTCCTTCATCGTGAGTTGGGAAGTCATTTACGGTCAATCTTTTACTCAAAATAGAGTTATGAAGAGACGCTACATAACAGATAATCAAGACAAGATGTTTTCAATGAGGCTCATTCACGAGGTTTGGAACCTATGACTAAGGGTCGGTTTGGTATCGTTTATAATTTTTTTCTATTATAATTTGATATAATTGATACAATGATTACTCCCTTTAAAAGTGTAAAATTGACACGTGTCGGCGTAATTGGGCATTGGGATTTCAAAAAGTGGGGTGGGCTAAGCTCTTTTCTTCTACTTTCACATGCGTTTGGTAGTCAAATCAATTTTTATTCTTTTTTTCTGTCAAAAAAAATGGCAGTCATTATAATAACTTGTATTATAATTCTAAACAAACAGCCCCTAAATTTTTGGGAAATGTCCAAGTTTGCAAACGAACAATTTCAATCTTTCAATACGCCTTCCGTGTGCTCTTCCGATCTGAGGATCAAGTAGCTCTATGATTAGGAGGATTCCACTCAAATGCCCAATTACTATTCTAGCATCGAACTAGAATAGATCAAGTTAATAATAGGCTATCTCAAGGCCGCAGAATCTCCTTGACTTTCAAGACTACCTCTTTGATTCACATGGCTTTCCATCTCAGTTAATTGCAGTTACATTCATAAGTTGCTTGCTCCATGTGTGCATAGAGCAACAAAAAGGGTGCCATCATAGGCTATAACTACCCAAGTATCATAAAATCTAAAAGTTTTAGTTTTACCTTAAACTAGTCATGTTACATCTATGAACTCTCCTTTAAGTGAGACTTGGTGTTTGATTCTGATTATTGTTTCTAAATTACTGGAAAATCATAATTCCCATTGCCCCTTGATTTGACAACTTCTCAATTACAACCACACGTTTCAAACCACTTTAAATTCGCCCACTCCTTTCACCTCTCTTCATTATAATTTCGCCATAATTTTCCGCCAATAATGAGTATCAAACACCCTTTAAATTGCATCCTTGTACCAATTGAGCAACACGACCACCATATCCCATTAAATTCGTTCCATTTCACTAGCTTAAGCACCACCATTTAGAGGTGAAAATGAAATATGGTATTCTATTATATCCCAGCAAATTGAACTTAAATCTTAAGCATAGGAGACACTTATATCAATTGCTTAACTTGGAACTAAGATTCGGTTTATGTCTCCCTTGGGAGGAAGGCCAAGAGTATGCGTCTACTAAACTAGGAAGAAAGGATAGAAATATGTAAGAGGCAAGCCAAAATCGGGCATTTGTTGGGTTGTAGACTAGCTTAGAATCATGTTCTCTCCTAAAGTAAATATTTTAGGCTTGCATGTTTGATTATTATTTAATGTTTATCTACAAGTTAGACTGTCATAAGTTTTATTACAGTATATATGTTAATGCTTTTGTGTTTTTAATATTTTATTTGTTTGGCTTGAAAAGATGGCCTTGAATATCATAAGTAAAACACCGGTTTGTAGTGTAACAGAACGTGGAGCTATGCAATAACTAATTGGCCTATAGATCGAAGGACAAAAGGCAAAGAATTATATGAAAGGAAAACGGAAGAAACGAAACTCATCTTCACTAACTTAAAACTAGCCCACACCTACTTACTCTTAACCAGCCACAATCATTGGCTGTAGCTTCAATATAGCCATACGCAAGCCTCCAACCATGCCTTCGCGAGCACACACATGGGCAATTCCAAGGGTGCGCTATCCTCGGCCGAAGCTCTCAAGAACGAACAAAAGTTCATTTTTCATATAAATATTATTTTTCAAAAATTTAAAAAAGGAAAAATATTTTTTATTAGAGTTTTTCTGCTCTTTTTTACCCCTTATCTCATCTAAAAGACGGGAAAAAAGTCCCCATCCAACTCTGCCCTTAACCTGAATGGCAAACGTGCCTTGTCATCCTGCACCTTGCGATGCCCCACCCATAAGCAAGGCACATTTTGAACCTTACACTGTCCCATTAACACTTACACATACACACTCTCTTTCCATTTTATTAGGATTAAAATGATGTAGATGCAGTAAGGAGTTAAACTCTCAAACGCAAGGCCTTATCAGAAGTTTAGTTACCACTATACAAATGAATATTTCTAAAAGTTCTCTCTAGACACTTCCGTCATTTCTCAACCCAACGCTACCACTCGCCAGTGCATTAAACATCACCTCTAAAAATCTGTCTCACCAAGTCACCAACAATGCACACAGTTCTTTTGATGAGTAGCGAGCCACCGACCGTTCATCTAAACCCTCCATTTTCTCAGGTGTTAACTATGAACGGATCCTCTCAACTCCAATATTAGCAAAAGAACAGAGGTTTTCCTTTTTTCCCCCCTTTTGTTAACAAAATCTTATAGGCTTGTAATGCTTGTAATAGTATTGGACATTTTCCTTGGCAAAAGCGTCACCAAAAAGTTCAACAATGTGTTTTCCCTATTACCCGGTTGATATGAGTACGCGAACAAACCAGCATAAACCCGGCTAAAAGAGCAATGGTGCAAAAGAGCGTAAAAAACTCCCAACAGAAAAGAAAGCAAAAAACAAGTTACAGGTCAAAGAAAAGAAAAGTGCACAGTAACCTTTTTACGAGCTGGCATGTTGATTTTTATGCGAGATTCCTGTTCCTAACCACGTTTTGACAAATCACTATCTAAGTGTATCTAATCTTTCCTAGTTATATACAAAAATAAAGTTAGCTAGTTGTAAGTTTGAAAGATAGGTTGACTGTGTGGGTTTCAATATTTTAAATGTTTGTGTGTTTAAGTTTTTAACAATTTAGGATATATAAAAATTTAATTTTCATTAGATTTGTATTTCATGTTTAGACGTATAGTTTTGTTGGTGATATTCCCGACTTCAAATTTTGAAATATGTTTTTCAAGGTTAATTTCTTATTATTCTTGTTCCTTATCAAAGTGAAAGTAGGCAGCGCACAGAAAATTTTTCTTCGCCCCGCTTGCCCCCACCTAGCCCCCGCTTCAAGTGGTAACAAGTTGCTAATCTTATTGACCACAAAAGCAAGATAAGAACACCTACCTGTTTCGTTCAGAATATCTTGACACAACAAATTGCTTTGACAAACCAAGGACCAATAGTAAATTATAGGCCACAAAACCCAATAAATGGTTTCTACCAAAAAGTGGATATATATAACCTTGCTCCACCTCAATTATTTTTCAACTATTATGAGATAGATCGGCCATAGAATTTTATAAAGTATAACCCTGACCATATTTAATGATAAAATTGTGAGATCTTAAAGCTATGAACAGCTTCATAATCGAGAGATCCACTGAAATTGTGCCTATTACTTCACCAAATAAGTGACAAATAAAGGAAACTGAATGCTGTAGAACTGCCTGTAAACCTCATTATTTTTGCTTCCATCTTTCATTAAAACAAGAAATATGATTTTTTTTTTTTTAAAAATAAAAATAGAAATTGGAACGGATGCATGGTGGTGTGATGGTGATAGTACCACGATATTGTGGAGCAAAGCGGTGGAGTTGGGGAAGATAAGAAACTTTGTTCCCATTTTCTTGTTTACTTTTTTATCAATTTTCTTTATAAGAAATTATTGCATGCTCATCTTTTTCAAGAAAGCTTGTGAGTTCAACAAAAAGTAGACAATGTCTGACCATAGAGATTAACAGCACTAGGAAAATGAAATGTCTAGGATGACACTGCCAAGAAGGGAACATGTTTCTACAAGTAGTATAGGCCACGGAGAAAGGTGAAATTTTCCCATTTATTAGAAAATGGCATTCTCACTATTATAGGCAGAGCGAAAACATAGTGGGAACTTCTCTTTCCAGGGTAAATGTCAATTTGTTCCTCACCTTTCAACACTATGAAATCACATAGCAAGCTACTTAGGCTATCTTATTTCCCTTCTAAAATTAAATCTCTTCCAAACAGAACCCCTAAAATAGCTAGCATTTAGAGGATCCATAGTAGGCATGTTAATTTTAGCTAGATACATAAACAATAAAGTTAATATTAAGTGTCATATGTACATGTTAAATTCAGCTACCGTATTGGACAAGTTAAATTTACAATTAAATTCTAACCCAAACATCAAATTCAATGGTCAACCAGTATTAAATAAAAAGAAAACAATTTTTCATAACAAAAATGTCACATCACTAGTAAAAATGCTAGCTAAAGTTATCAAGAAGTTAATTTATGATAGAAAAAGATTTTTTTAACTAGCACACTAGAATATCCCTTGGAGTCCTACGACTTTTTAGCTAGCACTTAACACTTACATGTCTAGTGCAGATGCACTTAACAGTTTCAGAATGTCTGCACTTAGCAGTTTCAGAATGTGAAGCCATAAAATCAAGCTACTGTGTGATTTTCAAATAAACTATAATGAAAAATATGTAGCAAACTATGAACTACCGTCAAAGAAAAAAGGTAGTGCTCCATTTGAAATTCAAAACAGAAATTTAGGAAAAAACCATCTCTTACAACACTATATTACAGAAGCTACAGTCAATTAACATGCATTTTCTATACTTTGTGAGAGAGAGAGAGAGTGTGTGTGTGTGTGTGTGAGAGAGAGAGAGAGAGACTTACTTCCTCCTTGGAGAAGCATATAAATTTTTGATTCATAGTGAAGTTGAGGATGCTTGGTCTTCACTGACTCCTGGTGGTAGCATTAGTTAACAAAAATTGTGTTATGAATCATAAAAATGGAGTTTACAAATAACATCAATTCATATTCTCTTCCTCGACACAATTAATTATAGGTTAAAAAATCACCAGTTGCATAGATCATTATACCAGATAAGGAGATAATCATGTGACATATTTATGCTACTCTATGTACTAGAAAATTGAAGAATGCATGTTGTGTTTTTTGCATATGTGGCAAAGTATATCAAGACAAGAATCAGAGTTCTGGGTTACTAAATATTGTGACCGTAAAAGAAACAATTAAATAAAAAATGCAAATCCAGCTTCCCTAAGAAATCATTGGTTCGAGGACTGGCTTGGAAGTTGGTTAATTCTAATTGAAAAACATCTGAACCACAAGATTTCTGCACTTCTATGTTTCTTGTTTAGTCCACATTACTGATACCTCTCTATCTTGCTCCTAAATATAAAAATATATACAGATCTTAGCTTTTACAACCTATTGTTAAGCATCAATGCATTCAGATAAGAAAGATAAGAAACCCATAATGAAGCACTGCAGATTTATGTAAGCATCTAAAGGAAATTACATGATAACCAACTGATGAAATATATGTAAAGCCCATTACAAAATGTGAACTAGCTTGTAAATTGATCCAACTATAGTCAAAACTTCATATAATGATAAAATTTAAAAATAACAGTAACCACTAATACCAGCTTGATGGCAACTTCATCACCATTCTGAATATTGACACCTACAGCAATAATGTAAACAGATTAATGCTATACTCAAGCAAAGATCACCACAGGGATATATACAGGAGAAGAAAAACAACTGAAAAGTAAAGATCACTGATATGCACCTAAATAGAGTTCACCAAATGAACCACTTCCAATTTTCCTACCAAGCTTAAATTTGCCACCCACAACATGATCCATGATAGTTAATTCAATTCGGATAGTCACCACCCTTCCAAACAACTCCAACAAGTTTCAACGATCCACACAACTCCCATAAGCTTATTTCCAAATTCAACGGCAACTCAGAGCCCAAGAAATAATTACCACCAACACCCTCAAAAGAATTAAGGCAGATTACCAAATTACCACTGACCAAACGGATCCAACGAAGCAGTATCAAAAAATCAATCAAGAAAAGCCTTTGATTGGGAAGCTACATCCTTGAAATAATAATTGATATCAAGCCAAAATGGAAACCCTAGATACGGGACCATCAGAGATCCTCATTGATTGAATGATGAAAACTTCTGGAAAAGCAATCAATCTGTGGACGGATAATGGATTTAACAAAATATATAATTGCTTTTTGTTTATTTTTTTCCAAAATCAATATTTATTAAAAAATAAATTAGAATATTAGAGAGAGAGAGAGAGAGAGAGAGAGAGAGAGAGATGAGCGAAATTTCCAGAATGGAAACTGTGAGACATCGGAGAGCGATTAGTGGGATTTGTTTCAAGAGTATATTTATGACGAAATTGCAAGAAATATCAACTTTTATCGTGTTTTCCTTTTTCCGTTATTTTTCTTTTTTTTTCTGAGAAAATTTTTTTTTGTTATTATTTTTAAAAACTCTTACTTTTATGTCAAAAAACTAGTTTGTATTCATTTCTCTATAAATAAACTTGGTTCAAATATTCCAAATTTAAATTTATTTTGATTAGTTAAAACGAGGGGTATTGTTTTTAAACTTTTGAAATGTAAGTTTTATTCAAGTATTTTGACTTGGTTTATTGCTTATTTACATCATTTTTTAAATACATTTATTTTATTCATTTTCTATTTGGATGTCAAAGTAACAAAGATGAAATTATTTCTATAAACGCAACACTTTTGAAAGGGGAAAAAACTTTGTAAGAAAAAAAATAGAGGTACGTTCATGTCAAACTCACATTTGTAGGTTAATACTTTTTTCAACTACTTAAATAATTAACATATGCTTGAGTTATTTATTTTTAAATGCACACCAATGATTTCAAATGCATGAATATAATATAAATTTAATTAATTTTCTTAAGAAATTTTATGTGTCTATGTGACTATACTAAAAAATATTTTCACTATTGAGTTCATTGAATAATGTTTTTACCTTTTCCAATTAATATTAATATTTTTTTTAGAATGATATACTATACGAAATAATTTTAAATTATCAAGGATGGAATTATCCAAAACAAAATTCAAAGGGTAGTTATATATACAAAATTAGTGTTATTATACAAATAGTATTTTTCTTGATTGGACATATTTTCCATTGTCAAATTTCTAAAAAAACGCTGTATTTTTGTAAATTTAATTGACAAATAGAAATGAAACTAAAATTTCATAGTACAATCCTTGTAAGCATAGTTTTACTCATTTTTTTGGAAAATTAATTCTCACTTTCGCATAAGTAAAATATTTTTTATGAAAGTTGGAAAATTTTTTTTCTACCTTTTTGTATGAAACACACTCTTAGTAAATAATAGATCACAGCTTACAAACAAATATGACCTTACCATATCATAAGTAAAGTGGAAAAGGGTGATCATTTTTAGAGGTGATCATTTATCATATATTGTTTTCTATCTATTTCTGAAAACCTAGATTCGTGTTTATACATGTAATTTTAAAAGGTGATCATTTATCTCTTTTTTATTCTCTTTTTCCCAACACGTTATTAGCACAAATTGCTCAAGATAATTCTAATTTATCTTTTTTATTTTCTCTTTTTCACAACACGTTATTAGCACAAATTGCTCAAGATAATTCTAATCTATTATCTTCCTTTTCCAATTCATAGAAGTTTTCGAGTGATTGCAAAGCACCAAATTATTTATTTATTGCTACGCTCACCTCTACAACAAGGGTGTTCTAGTTTGATATAATAACCAAGTAACTAATCTTGGACTTTTGAGTTAAAAATTGATTAGGTCCCTAACTTTTTTAAGACTCTCCTAGGTCCCCTAAACATTCATAAATACGCACGAAAGATCCCCTTTTCCACTGTTTGGTCAAATTTTTTAAAAAATAACGATTATACCCTTAGTTTATTTACTTTAAAAATAAAATATTTAAAACTAATAAAAAATTTAAAAAAAAAAGGAAAAAAACGCACCCCCACTCCCACTTCCCTTTTCTTCCCTCCAAGGACCGGTGACCTTTGCTGTCAGAAATAGTCCTTTTCCGGCAACAAATTGGGGGATTCACTCCTCCAAAGTGCTACCAAAAATTATAGCATTTTTACTGCTATTTCTAATAGCATTTTTGCTCTTGGAATCAGTAGCAAAATGTAGCAATTTTATGCAGCAAAGAAGGGATTCACCCCCTCCCTCTAACAAAATACTTTTAGAAATGGCAGCACTGTTGCAACTTCTGGCAACATTTTTGCTATCAGAAATGACAGTATTGAAACAGCAGCAAAAAGGTAGGGAGTGGATCCCCTCTCCCAAATGGCAAGTATTTTGCTGCCATTTCTAGTAGCAAATGGAGGAGATTCACCCCTCCCCATTTTGCAGCTGAAAACGACAGCATTTTTGCTGTCGTTTTCGGTGGTTCTTGGAGGGAGGAAAGGGGAGGTGGGGATGGGGTTGGGTGCCTTTTTTCAATTTTTTATTATTTTTAAATATTTTATTTTTAAAGTAAATAAACTAAGGGTATAATCATCGTATTCTAAAAAAAATTGACCGAATAGTGAAAAAAGGACATTTTGTACATATTTATCAAAGGTTGGGACCCAGAAGAGTCTTAAAAGGTTGGGGATATAATCGATTATTAACCCAAAGGCTGGGACCTTTTGTGAAATTAACTCATCTTAAAACATGATTGGTAAGTCACCCATATGCAGCAAGAGAGATTGCGCTGGTTCTATTTTATTTTTGTTTATTTTTAGATGCAAGCCTTCAATTCTTTGCATATTTAGGTTTACGATGAGGCCTATGTTCACGAGATCTTTTCTAATTTGTTTATGGAATGATCTACCAATTTAATGGTATGATTGTTTCTAATTTAGCCAAGTAATGATTTACCAATTTAACTATAAGTCTAATTCCAATTTGAGCGCGGGAATGATGTCCCAATTTATAATTTATACAATTATAATTATAGATTTTCCAGTTGAAAATTTTTGTTTTACCGCAGATTGCTAAGATTAAATTAATTTTTAACTTTCAATTTTTATATGTCATTAGTGTCCTTTTTTTTTTTTAACAATACAAAAGAGATCTTTACTTTGATTGGCTCTCTTTTTTTAGATACTTGTGGCGATCAATCACTACTTAATGGGAATGTGGAAGCCAATGTTTGTCTCACTTATCTTTATCATTCTAGCTACAAAATGACTACCATAGATCCATGTATCATATTTCATACGTTGTTTATTGGATGTAGTTATGAATTTGCACTTGATTTATCCATTTATATTATTATAGTTATATGATATTTATGTTGATTAATCTCATATTGGATCATTATTATGTATGGTTTCATATAATTCTGGAAAAATTACAATTACATGTTATTAAATATTCTAGAAGAATATGGTTCGCTACAAAAGCCCTGAGATGTGTTAATAATTATATTTTCCTGAAGAAACATAGTTGTAGTTTTCATCTTTGAGATTATTGACAATATATTTTGTTGTGTTTACCGGAAAAAATCACAACTTTATGTCAAAGTAAAAATATTCTAAATAAATACAATTTGCTGATAAGATTTATTTTGATGTTGTGGTTTCTTGAAAAAAGTATAATGTTTGGTATTGTAGAAGAATATCTTATTATTTGTTTATGAAGAAACATAATTTTTACTTCTATTTGTTATTATTTTTATTTTGTTCCATTATATTTTCTGTTTTTCCAATTTACACTAGATGCACTTGTTTATTTATTTATTAAATTGTTATTATACATATAATCTATCTATTAATATCTAAATCAAGAGTTGCGATGTCTATAGACACTGTAATTTTCTCACCCTTTTTTCACGGTGTTTATTACATATTGTAGTCTTGCGGTTACTATAGTTACCACAAATAGTTGATTTTTCCTTTTTTCTTTTATTTTTTCTTACAAATTTTACCATATTTCTGTCCTTTAATTTCAGAATTTCCTCTACCCAAATTCCTTTTTCTAATTCATTTCAATCTACTCAACCGCCACAAGCAACTCATTTTTTCTTTTTAAATTTTTTTTAATTTGTTTCTCAACCACCACAAGCACCTCATTTTTTCTTTTTCTTTTTTTTTTAAATTTTTTTCTTAACCGCTACAAGCTCCTCATTTTTTTTAAAATTTTTTTCCTTACAAACTTTACCATATTTGTCTCTCCCTTGATTCTAGAATTTCCTCCCCTTGATTATTTTTCCTAATCAATTTCAATATACTTCCATACATATCCTCACTCAATTAGGTAATATGAAATCGCATACAAAACATTGATTATGCTGCAATAACTCTATTTATGTGATTATCATTCCATGCTATTGCAAATCTATTTAAAGATTGAGATTTCTTTTCCTTACGAGCCTAAACTGCCAGTCGAGGGAGATCGCTATAGATGGAGAGTGAATATATAAAAGAATCTCCATTAAATGGGTCTTTGTTTACACACATAATATTTACTCTCTCTTTACATCTACTTCTCCTCTGAATAACGCAACTGTATTTAAACTTGATGAGTATTAAAAGAATAAATCAAAAATATTTGCGTTTAGTTTAATTTAAAAATATTTTCTAAAATTTTCTTATATATGCATTTTTTGGGCACTTTTATCAATGATTAATATTATTACTTTCTTTGTTTATCAGTTATTAGCAATGTTCTAAAAAGCGCAAAGTGTGGAAAA
This sequence comes from Nyctanthes arbor-tristis, assembly GCA_963692815.1. Classification (NCBI taxonomy): domain Eukaryota; kingdom Viridiplantae; phylum Streptophyta; class Magnoliopsida; order Lamiales; family Oleaceae; genus Nyctanthes; species Nyctanthes arbor-tristis. The sequence goes on from CAVNYN010287388.1 coordinate 28,253, forward strand.
GCATATTCCTAAAGCTTCAAGCTTTACACGCTTAAGCACGCTTAGGCGGGCGCTTAAGCATAAAAAGCGTTTCTCAATTTTTTTATTTTTAGAATCAATATTAAACTATTAGTTAATTGAAATTAGTGTACACCAATTATGTGTAAAGACAAAAATTGTAAATATATCCATTTATTAAATAACTTTTACTTCAATTTCATAATACCATATATATACTTTTCTCATATAAGTCATCATTTACTTCTTTTTTTTAATATTTTGTTTCTCCTCTATTCTTTATTTCTTATAAGTTAAATTACACTTTCAGGATATTCTAGAAATTTATATTAACTTTTTAATTTGAGATTAATTTTAATTGGATCTCAAACAATCAAGCTAAAAATAAAAATAAAAGAGAAAAAAATAAAAAAATAAAAAATATAGCTTAATTCACGCATAGGAGCGCCTAGGAACGCTTTTTCCACGCCTAAGCCCGCCTAATCATGCTTCATTGGTCAAAGCTTCGAGTTGACTGACTTTTTTCACCTTTTTTTTGCCAAAGAGAGACATTTTACCCACGCTTCGTGCTAGGCGTCGCCTAGACGCGCTTTTTAAAATATTGTTTATTAGACACGGCATAATCCTTATTATGTATTCTTTTATTTTTTTGTTTTAATCTTTTAGCATAATGCGTAAGGTTGTTCAAGAACATCTTTACTTAACCTGACCTACTAATTCAATTTACAAGGTCTGAAATGTTTTGATCGTTCCACCAACTTTACTCGCGAGTTGATACCGAGGGCCGAATCCTATTTCTAATGTATAATGCTCACTAAATTAAAGTTATTCATTATGATGACTCATTGATACAACATTATTCATCATTAATATCTGTCACTAATATTCATCATAATGAAAATGTCTCTGATGTTAAGTATCACGAGTTTAAAGTCTTATTCATTCTACTTTTATAAATCTGTTCTTAGGACCAATCTATATATGTTTCCTTAGGTAAAGATGTCAAGTGCTGCCAGGAATTTGACTATATAGGTGTTACTTAATAGTATGTATTCTATATTAGAAAAATATTTATCATTGATATTATGTATTATATATTTTTAACCTAGAAGCCGAGTTGGTATAAAGATCTTGATGTGTGATAAAGTGGGAGAAACTAGCAATTTTACAGTTAATGTTGTTTACAAAGAAGTATTCAATAATTGATGGGTATGATTCTTTTCCACATATTAGTTTACAAATAATTTATCATGTACTACAATTAATTTGAATATTGTTCATTTATTGCTTTTTAAGATTTTGTTACATTCAAGATTTTTTTCTATGTTATCTTGGCTTCTTTCTCTTACTTTTTATAGGATATTTGATTGATTGATTATATTATATTGTATAAACATGGATCTCATTTATTCACAGGTATATTACTGTTAACCCTATCATTATTTTGATGACAAGTCTATTTTTATCTTTACATAAAACAACTAGTTATTAAAATATACTCCCATCATATTAGTAATTCATTTTAATGTCGATCGTATTTGTTGATGGCTATCATTGTGTCTAAAATACAATTTGTTGGTAGTTATATATTCTCGGCCTATATTGCTTGCTTTTGGTTAATCATTCTTGCTTGAATTAAGGTTAGTTCAATCACATTTTGCTATGCTTTATGAATCTGTATATATATTACAATTATAATTTTTTACAAAACTTTCAATGAGTACAACTTTAATTGATAATGTCTAAAAATAATGATCTATATCAATCAACAAAACATGACTTAATCACATCTTCGATTGTATTGGCTGGTTGTTTTTTCTCTATTTGATTATAGACATTTGTTATAGAATAATGCTATTTATCTAGATTGGAAGTCGGCATTCTCTCATTGGAAAATGAATGGGTGAATGTCTCTATGTATTTATGGTTACTCACTCATCTTTCAATAAGAGAATGCGGACTAGACTAGAGACCGGTCTCCAGTATAGACAAATAGTATTACTCTTTATCATATTATAATTTCATGATGTCTTGGAGGCCGTCTGGTGATATTGTTTTTTTTAATTATCTTTAATAATGGTTAGTTATCTTCTTTGAGCAGCCTACTTATAGTGTTGCTTGTTAATTGTTTTAAGAGACCTTCATTCATTATTAGTATTATTTTTCGTTCATTGTTACGAGTTTAATTTGATTCACTTCTCATTGCATTTTGTATTTTCACGCTCTACATATATTTTTCATGTGTGCTTTATTTTGATTTTCATTCTAACATTTCGATCGTTTTAATCTCAACAACTTTATTCTCTATTTATTACCATATCCCAAGTTTGGATTTTTTTTAATGATCAATATGTACAATATATTTTTATCTATAAAATGTAATTTATATCTCATATAATCTATGCTTTCTTATTTATAAGCCTTTGCAAAAAATATTGTGCCTCACCCATTAACATATTTCTATCTCTTAAATGTATGTGAAAATGTAACATTCCGCGAATTTTTAACAATGTTTGCCAAATTATATGACATATGTTATTCTTTGTAATTGATAAAGGGTGCTAGTTTTGCTAAAGTTTATAGCACATTGGTCACTTTTATAAATAATTTGTTTTTATTTTTGCCAAGTGTCTCAGACACTTGTCATTCTTGCAATTTGAAATGTGTTAGTTTTGCAAACTTATCAAAGACACTTGTCATTTTTGTGAATAATTAATTGCTATTTTTGCCAAGTATTAAGACATTTGTCAATTTTGTTATTGGTGGATTTCAATTGTTATTTAAAAACAATTAACTCTAACACTTATAAAAATGATCAAGGCAATGAAAATTCATTATCTCTCTAAGACATTTGCTTACTTGCCTTGCTCTTGACTCCCAAAATTCGTCCAAAAATAGTCATGGTGGAAAAACACCAATAAAAAGTCCCCAAAAACCCTCTTTGCATTAAAAATAAAGCCCTCTTTGTATACATATTAATCCTCACTTAAATAAGACACTTTGCTTGTGAAATATCAAAGATTTGAAGGCATCTTTCATCTAAAATTGTTCAAAGAATCTCTGTAATAAAAGGTGAGTAATGTATGTCCTTGGCTCTTTCATTGGTTCTGTCTCTTGGCTCTCTCTTGTTTGGAACTCATGCCCCTCTTATATTGTACCTCTTTGGGTTGGGGGCTATTGGCTGCCTGAAATTGCTGCTGGAAATGGCTGCCATTTTTAGCAACCAACAGGGGGGTGTCTCCCCTCTGTGCTATCGGAAATGACAGTCATCTATTTTCGACGGTAAAAAAGGGAGAGTGTGCTACCATAAATGGCAACAGCAAAAGAGTGGCTGTGATTTCTGGTAGCCAAGAGACTTTCCCACCCAAAGAGGCTGCTGGAATGGTTGCCATTTCCGACAGTCTCTTGGTTCCCCATTTTTCTTTTTTTCTTTTGTTTTTATTTTTTAAATTAAAAAAATGTTAAAATATTTGTATTTTTTGTTTTACCAAAAATGCCTTGGCCCTTAACGGACGAAATGAACGTTTTCCGTCAACAGGGACTAAAAAAAGGATTTTACTAAAGTTCGAGGATGCACAAAAGGAGAATTAAAAGTCTTCCGATCTTGATCGATAATTACTTGACAGGTTGAGGACGTTACGTGTAATCAACCCTGGTGAAAAATTGAAAGGTCGGGGATGAAAAAAATATTAGGCACATAATATGATAATAAATGAAAGGTTGTGGGCCTAGTAGGTCTTAAAAAAAGAATAGGGACAAAATTGATACAAAGTTGAAAGGTTGGGGACGTAGAGTGAAAATTACCCTTACATGAAAATCCTTGAAGAATTTAAAAATGCCAGAAGCAAATAATTCATTCTCTAAAATATATGCTCTCAATCAAATTATAAATATCACTATATGGATTAAAACAATCTGGAGGAATGTGGTATAACTGTCTCAGTGAATATTTGTTGAAAGGGAGATATCAAAATGAAGATATTTGTCCGTGTGTTATTATAAAGAAATTTGATGGATTTGCAATAGTAGTAGTTTATGTAGATGATTTAAATCTTATAGGAACTCCTGAAAAGTTCGATAGAAATGCTGAATATTTAAAAACTAAACTTGAAATGTAAAGATTTGGGAAAACCAAACTTTGCCTTGGTTTGCAGATTGAATATCTTCTAGAAGGATTATTTGCTCATCAATCTATATACGTAAAAAAGTTTTAAAATTTTTTTATATAGATAAAGCACTTTTTAAAAATAAAATAGATAAAGCATATCCATTAATATCTCCAATGACTGTCCGATTACTTGATGTAGAAAAAGATTATTTCACCCACTTGAAACTGAGGAAAAGATCCCTGAGTATCATATCCTAGTGCAATTGGAGTATTAACATATCTTGCTAATTGCTCTAGACTAGATATAGCTTTTTTTGTATATCTCCTTACTACTTGCTTATGCAGAAGTAGGTTATTTCTTTGATCTGCATAAAGCTAAGTCACAGATTGGGTACATCTTTACTGTGGAGGAACAACTATATCATAGACATCTATGAAGCAAACTTTGACAGCAAAAACTTCAAATCACTCAGAAAGTATTACAGTCTCTGAAGCAAGTCGTGAATGTGTATGACTGATAAATATGACACATTATATTCAGGCATCATGTGGAATAGTTTCAACAAAGGTCTAAACAATGTTGTATAAAGATAATGAGCTTGTGTTACACAACTTGAAGTTGGCTTTATCAAAGGGAACAAGACAAAGCACATCTTTTCAAAGTTCTTCTCTACACAAGCGCTTTAGAAAAGTGAGAACAATGATATCCAACAAATTTGTTCAAGTGATAATGTAGCTAATTTATTTACAAAGGCGTCCCCAACTTCTACGTTCAAGAATTTGATCCATCAAATTGGAATACGTCGACTTGGAGATATTCAGTGCTTGACATTAGAGGGAGCAGTTGTACTTAGGAGGCAACGAGGCAGGTTCGGAGTGGGTATGCTTTCACCCGTCCCCGCCCCATTAAGGAAACCCCTGTTCCCCTACCCGATTGAATGGGGTACGGGTCGGGCACGAGAAAAATACCCGTTACCCGCTCCGTTAAGAAAATCCTAAAAAAATTTTAATAAAAATTAGAAACTACATGATTAGAGATTGATCTGATTAATGGTTTACTTCTTGAAGCCAAATGAGATCGGAAGAGCGTGTTTTTCATTTCTATTTGATGAAGGAACCAGAGGAGTTCCAGGAGGAGTCAGAAGCCTACATTATTGCTTCAGATGATAACTTTCACTATAGCTTTTGTTTAACACAGCTGAAGATTGTTGGATTACAATTACTAGGATTAGTTAGTTTTAACTGCTAAAGTTTGTGCTAGATGTATTAACTTTTAACCGCCGAAGTTTGTGCTAGATGCATTAAGCAAATTATATGTGTATTCCACATTCAGTAATCTTCAATCTCAAAAAGTTAGCTAACCTAGATAATCAAGTTGTTTCCAACATATCAATTTTAATATATTTTTTGACATGTCATCTATAGTATTGAAAAGGATCTGAATTAATTAGTCATCTATAGTATAGAAAGAACATTAGGCAAAGTGGTCAAGACACATTGATTTAACTAAGGGTAAAGATTCAAATCCTTACTGGCTTTTCTTCTATACCCAATTTTTTTTTTATAATTAAAAAAAATGCTATCGGGTATCAGGTGGGGGTAGGTTGGGGCGGCCACTTTCTGCCCCCGACCAGATAAGAGTTCAGGGTGAAGAATTTCACCCCGTACCTGTCATAATAGACCTGTCTCCTTTCGTGGAGGGTGGTACCAGTGGGTATCGGGTTTCGGGGAAAACTTTGTCGTTCCTAGTTGTACTATTCTTCCTTTGACTAGGTTTTATCCTGCTAAGTTTTCCTGGCAAGGTTTTAACAAGGTAACATTTTATTTCCCCGAATATTAGTTATGTACTGTACTCTTTTTTTTCCCTTAAATTTGTATTTTTTTCTCACTGAGTTTTTGTCATACCAAGGTTTTTAACAAGGGAGTTAAAATACAGATAGTTTTTCAAGGGAGAGTATTGTAAATAAATTAAATATACGTTAAATGACTATTCTACCCCAAAAACTCTAGACATGTGACTGTTCTATCCCTGAAACCCCATAGTTGTATATGTAAATAGGAGTTTTTACTCCTCATTATGTACACATAATTTTAAGATGTGATCATTTATCTCTTTTTTATTCTCTCTTTTTCACGACACAATAAAAATATATATTGCAAAATCAAATAAATTATGATTCAATGAGAAAATTTAAATAAAATAGATTGCTGCATAAAATGGTTTTTAAATTTTTTCTATATTTATATAATATATCAAATGGTATAAAAAAATAAGTAGAGGGTTAAATTTGGCAATTTAATTATTACTAATTGCAAAAGTTAAAAGCAGAAGTTGAGAAGTTATCAATCAGCTTCTTCTCAAAATCTACTGTAGGTGTTATTGCTTATTCAATAATCACTTTTTTAAAGAAAAATTACCAAATACTTTCACCATCTATATCTGTACTTCTAAGAAAAGTAAATGTTGGGCATCCAATAACAATTTCAAACGGAGCCTTAAAATTCTTGGAGTGTAGGAAAAAAATTTGATACTTTAATAAACAAAGATTCAAAGAGTGAATTTAAAACTCCGAAAGAAAAGTTCTTTTTTTGGGAAAGTAAGAAGAAAGATTTTAAAAGAAATATTATTTATTTATCCAAACTCGATCTGACTCGGAAACGCACACACATATTTATAATAATATTAATAATTGAAGCTCTTAACCCTCACATGATAACAAAAATAAAGTGGTGGATATATATTCTTCTCTAATTCCTTTCTTGTTTTATTTTCTTAAATTTCTTGCATACAATTGATTAATTAAAATCAAATTGGCATCCTTTTCAAATCTAATCTGAGTAAATAATTGTTGTGTGGTTCAAAGTGTGTAAAAGCGATTTGACGTTTAAATTTTTGAGTAAAAGACTTGAGCTCGAACAACACCCATCCCTCCCCTCTTATATCACTCTTGTATCAAAATAAATAAATAAATAAATGGTGTTTTAATTGTAGCATAAATAAACATAGAATTTACTTCTCAAAAATAAATAAATATAGAATTTAAATTTTTTATTTTGTGGCACGCTAATTAGGGTTAATTTTACATATAGTCCCCAATCTTTATACTTTTTATCAAATGGGTTCCCAACCTTTTATTTCAATACCATAAGTCCCTAAGCTTTCAATTTACTCATAAGGTCCTTGTGATGTTTTGCCCCTACTTTTTAGATTAAAAAAATTAAAAATAGTAATTTTACAAATGGTCCCCAACCTTTTTAGTTTCTATCAGACGTGTGCTCTTCCGATCTTAAATTTATTTATAAGATCATTTATAATATTTTTGCCCTTACTTTTTTAAAAAAATCTAAAAAACTAGTAAAAATAATAAAAATAAGAAGAAAAAAACTTTTTCCGCCTACTTAACTTGTTACCCTTTCTACTCATATCCATAGCTTAATTGAAAATGATAAATATCTGAACCTTTTTTTTTTGAAAACCCTTATTATTTTATATCGTTTCTAAGAACAACTAGATATTTCCACCTTACCTACCTAGTTATCAACCAATATTTCAACTCAGTGTAAATAAAAAATTTTAATCGTTAAGTCTAGCAGTAAAAGAGGTTACCTACAATTTTGCTGTTGTTAAAATTGACAGGAATAAATAAGGGTTTTCCCAAAAAAAGAAAAATGGTGCATACATTTGTCACTTTTGTCTCGGGTAGCTAGCTAAATAGAAGGAAAAATTTTATTTTCCTTTTTATTTTATCCGATCTATAATTTATAATTTTTTATTTTTATTTAAATATAAGGGCAAAAATGTCATAAAGAATCATATAAGTGAATTTATAGAAGATTGGGACCTAAAGCATTGAAAAAAACTTTGGGGACCGAGCAGATAAAAAGTGCAAAATTTGGGGATCTTTTGTGAAATTAACCTTGAAAATAATATACCTATAACCCAACTTGATCGGAAATGACAAATACCTGCAGTATTTTACCTTCTCCTGTTCCTACCATTCATGACAATAGTTAGAGAAGCAAGTAGCAAAATATAAGTCTTTTCTTTTTGGTATAAAAAATGACTATCATACTTTATTATTTACGGCCGAACTGGAGGTGGGTGGGTAATTAGATAAGTATGATAGAAAGAAATTATTTTATATTTTCTTTTTTTATTAAATTATTTTTTTAATTCTTCTTGCTTTTATTTAAAAAGTATGGATTATTAAAGAAAAATGACTAAAGGGTATAATTGCCAATTTATAGGATTACAGATCTTATGTGTAGATTTATGAAAAGTTAAGGACCCGTGGTGTTAAAAAAAAAAAGAATGTAAACACAATTGACATAATGCGCAAGGGTTGGGAACCATATATAAAATTTGCGCTTTTAATTACGTGTTGAGTTTTGTTAAGTATGTCATTTTATTTAGAATAATACTATGTTGCACTAGTTTATGTGGCAGCTAATGTGGTATTGAATGATAAGTGAAATTAAATGAATGAATAAAAAACCTACTTAATTTGACTTATCATTCAATACTACCTTGATATAGTGTCAAATACTAATAGTACTAAATAACAATACTCTTTTATTTATAGAAATTAGTAGAAAAGGCCGCCACCCGGTTTTTAATCTTTTTTGGCCCCTCTGATCAGCCTTGATCACCAATTAAAAAAAAAAAAAAAATTTTCAAAGCAAAGGGCCTCAAAAATCTGAGAACGAGAGAACCCCCTTGAACGCCATTCTCTTCTCGAAGAAGCAAATCCGATCCGTCAACTTGGTTATTCATACTTGTTCTCCAATGGCGTCAGGAGTTGCGGAGCGAATCCAACTCGTGAAGCTCTGCGGCTTCAAAGACTGGTCAAAGGCAATCCGTGTTCTCGATTCTCTTCTTTCTCAGCCCTGTGTCATTCAAGACCTTTGGTAAATTTAATTTGTTAAATTTTATTTTTAGTTTTTTAGTGCACAGGCCACAGGATGATTGGTTGACATCTTGAATTTGGTGTGAATTGTGTTGTGAAATTTCAGTAATTGAGGTATTTGCTATAGTCAAATGGAGCTGCACAAGCATGTGATCAAAGTTTGCGACAAGGCACTCCAGCTCTACTCTCCTCTAGGCATACATTCTCAAAGGTAGTTATGAAATTACTTACATTTAATTGACGTTGCGTTTGCACGAATTCAGACTTTAGGTCGTATTTCAGAAAAAATTAAATTCAACATTAGGAAGTAGAATAGCGTTTATAGTTGGAAGAATGTATCTATCATCTCAAGATGACTATAATATTGGAAGTCAACCATTCAGCAAAAGGGAGAACAAAAATGAAGTTGAAGATGGAAATTGGAATTATATTTGCCTCAGTTTCTGTATTTGTTACCACCGTTATATTGGTTTTAACCAAGAAATTGTTGAATTTTTCGCTGTCCTAATGTAGCTGGAGACAAATTAATAATTTAATTAGTGAAACTGATTTTCAGTATGCAGGGAATTTTTTTTTTTTACATGGTATGAGTTGTCTTAAGAATGTGTAGATAAGTGACATGTCATAGCTTTAGTCTGTGTTAGAACTTATGCAAATGTCGGTTTCTTCATACTTCTCGGACACAGAATTTAATTTCTTAGAGTTCAAGTAGAAAAGCATACTATTTCCCTCGTTGATCTTATTTTAGCCAAAGAATACTACTCTGCAGGCTATCTGAGCTGAACGAAGAGTAAGCTGTTCCAAAAGCATCCTTTCTGATTATTTTGATAGAGGGAATGGAGAAAATGGACAGATCGCATATCTCACTAAAAAAACACAGGGAAAAGAATCATACTAAGAACTGGCCTTGCCTACCTCCACAGTGCTGTATATTGTAAACGATATGAGCCCGTCAATACAGAACCTTCTGTAAAAAGACAAATTGTTCTCTCCAACAATTTTATTTCGGTCAAAGATTTGTACTCCGTGGGCCATCTATATCAGAACAAGACATATATGTTTCAAAAGGAAACTTTTTCATCATCTCGATAAAGGAGATGGAGAAAGTAGAGAAAATAGATTCAAAATTCTCATCAAACTAGTAAGGAGGAAAAATCATAGTGAAAACTTTCCAAATCCACCTTCATAAAGCCTTCAACACAATGGAATGAAATACATTGTTTTGTAGCTTGAACTTCTGTTGGCATCACTTGGCAGACAATTCAAGCCTGTTGAAACAATACTGCTTATAGAAAAGAAATAACAATTGTTATTATGATATTTGAAGATTAGAATTTTCTGGCATACTCCTCACAAGGTTGCTAATATCCAATTTGCACTTTATAATTATGGTAACAAAACAAGAAATAGAAAAAGTGGAAAGATAACACCCTTATGACCCTTATAAATATGTCATTATTGTGGCAGCTGCACCTCAATAGAGTGTTTGATTTAGATTTTTGAGAATTGATTTTGTGAATAAGTCATTTTTTAGTAGAATGTGTGGTTGAAAAGTAAGGAAAAATTATGAGTCTACGTGCAAGATTATCTTAATGGATAGATGTGTGGATGAAAATGAGTTTGAGTGAATAAATTTTGAAAAATCCAAATCAAACAGGGTGTAAGTATGACTGGGAGCAAAAGCTATAACAAAAAGGTAGTATTTGTATAAGCAAAAAAATGCAAACCTTATTTCCCATTCTCTTGTTTAAATTTGCATTGAGTTGTGCCATTCAAGCAATTCTTATCATTTTTTACATTATTTTTTATTTTTTTTCCCTGTTATAATGCATTTCTTTGATCCCTTCTACTTCATGATCTAAGTTTATATAATGAAATTGGTATAGAAAATGTGAATAGATGTCTCCGCACACGATCTTGATTATATTTTAACTCTTTTCTTTTCGCATTTCATCTATCTTCAACCATGCTGAAAACTCAAAGGAAGCTCTTTCAGTTTGAGAGAAAGGTTGCAGGTTTGAAACGACTATTTAAGCTGGAGAGGCTCTTGGGAAGTGGAAAACAAAATGGTTCTATTGTTTGTGAGAACCATGCTGTAGAGTCAGCTAAGTCATCCTCTGCCGCATCAGAACCTGTCATTTCTGTTGATTCAACTGTAACAATAAAAAACCGTGAGATATCAAATCGTAAAATTGAATGCTGCAGCAAGTCAACCGATTAACCTTATATTTGATAACAATTTCTCGTGTTTGGATTTATGTACTTCATATTTCGAATGTACAAATAGAAGTCATTTGTAATGTAAATATTGCTTTTATGAGCGTTGATAAGTGTAAATGATGTTTGGTGTTTTAGCGTATAAGAAAGTGTTCAGCTGAAGTGAGTAATTGTGATAGGAACAAGTTTCCTTCCTGACCCGTGTTTTGCCTTGACTTCTCCAAGTGTAGGTAGTCTCCATTTGTGTCGGAACAAATAGAAGGTTCTGTTTACCTTGGGAAAAGAGGCCTCTATTTGAGAAATGAGATGCCTCTATTTAACAAACAGATGCATTTTTACATAAATAGATGCCTCTGTTTAATAAAAGAGATGCATCTGTCTATATAAACAGATGTCTCTGTTCATGGATCATATACGTTTGTTTAGGAAAAGGGATGCCTCTGTCTAAATAAAAAGAGGCCTTTGTTTATGAAAAAAGATGCCTCTACTTATGAAAAAGGCCTCTGCTTGCGAAAAAGATACCTCTGTTTACCAAAAAAAGATGCCTTTGTTTATGGAAAAACAAGACTCTGTTTACAGAAAAGAGGTCTCTGTTTATAGAAAAAGAGGTCTCTGTTTATAGAAAAAGAGGTCTTTGTTTACGAAAAATATAACTCTTTAAACATAAAAAATGTCTCTGTTTATGGAATCATATACCTCTATTTCAAAAAAGAAATTCATCCCTCTGTCCATATAAACAGAGGTCTCTGCTTATGAAAAAATATCTCTATTATGAAAAGGGATGCCTCTATCTAACTAAAACAGATGCCTCTGTTTACGGAAAAGGCCACTGTTTATGGAAAAAGAGGCGTTTATGAAATCATGTAGCTCTATTTAAGAAAAGTGATGCCTCTCTCTACATAAAAAAGCTCTCTATTCATGGAATCATATACCTCTGTTTAGGAAAAGAGATGCCTCTGTCTAAATAAAAAAGATACCTCTGTTTATGGAAAAAAGAAGCATTTGTTTATGAAAAAGAGGCCTCTGTTTACGAGAAAGATACCTCTGTCAACATGAAAAAATGTCTTTGTTTATGGAATTATATACATTTGTTTGTGTCCAATTAAACATAGACAGAGGCCTCTGTTTACAGAAAAAGAGGTTTCTGTTTACGAAAAAGAGGCATCTGCTTGCTAAAAAGGGGCTATGTTAAAATATGTCTCTGTTAATAAAAAAAGGGTCTCTATTAACATAGAAAGGGCATCTGTTTGCGAAAAATGGCCCTCTGTTAACAAAAAGGGGGATTCTATAACCAAAGTAGGGCATTTGTTAACAAAAAGGGTTTTCTGTTAACAAAAAAAGGGCCTATGTTAACGTAGAAGAGGCCTCTCTTAAAAGATGTCTCTATTAAAAAAAAATGTGATCTCTGTTAACAAAAAATGGGTCTAACAAAGAAGGAGCCTCTATTAACAAAAAAGGACCTCTGCTAACTAAAAAGGGGATTCTGTTAACAAAAATGAGCCTCTGTTAACAAAAAGGGACCTCGGTTAATATAAAAAGGGCATATGTTAACAAAAAAAGGGGTCTCTGTTAATAAAAGTGGGATGCTTCCATTAAAATGAGGCGTCTGTTTATTGAAAAAGAGGCCTCTATTTACTAAAAATAGGTCTCTGTTTGTGAGAACTTGTACTAAAATGTATATCTCTGTTGCAAAAAAGGCGTGAGACACTTGGTGATTGTGAATAAGATTGATGCTTAATGTTGACGTTAACAAGCCCAACTCCTTTGTGCTATGCCTAATAAGCTTCTTAGATACGCGTCTTTGAAGACACATTGGTTTTTGCTGGCATTTGGGTGTCTTATTACGCCCTCTAGTGAGGATGGCCATGATCTAGAAAAGGTTCTACTATGCCCGTCATTCAACCGTGCATTTACTGTGCCATCAGCCTAATATCCAAGCAATCACATACGCTTAGCGTTCCAGATCAAGCTTGATGAACGTTTGGCTTCGACTAACATGTCAATCGTCACAACAGAGCGTAATAACATACCCCAATGCCAACAAAAACCAATGTTAGTCAAAGCCAAACGATTATCAAGCTCGATCTGAAACGCTAAGCGTATGTGATTGCTCGGATATTAGACTAATGGCACGGCAATTTCAAGGTTGAATGACGAGCGTAGCAGAACCTGGTCCAGATCATGGTCATCGTCACTACATAGCGTAATAAGATACCCCAATGCCAGTAGAAACCAATGTTAGTCGAAGCCAAACGATCATCAAGCTCGATCCGAAATGCTAAGCGTATGCGATCGCTCATATATTAGATTGATGGCACGAAAATTTCAAGGTTGAATGTCGAGCAAAGTAGAACCTTTCCAGATCATGGTCATCGTCACTACAGAGTGTAATAAGATACCCTAATGCCAGCAGAAACCAACGTTAGTTGAAGCCAAACGATCATCAAACTCGATTCGAAACACTAAGCGTATGCGATCGCGAGGATATTAGACTGATGGCACGGTAATTTCAAGGTTGAATGATGAGCGTAGTAGAACCTTGTCCAGATCATAGCCATCATTACTACAGAGCGTAATAAGATACCCTAATGCCAACAGAAACTATTCTATCTTCAAATATGCATATCTAAGATGCTTATTAGGCATAGCAAAAAAGAGCTAGGCTTATTAACTTTAATATTATGCATTGATCTTATTCAGAATCCCCAAGCATCTCATGCCTTTTTTGCAACAGAGATACCTTTTTGTACAAGTTCTCACAAATAGAGGCTTCTTTGTGGTAAACATAGGCCTCTTGTCCCATAAACAGAGGCCTCTTTTTTCGATAAACAGAGGTCTCTTTTTCCATAAACAGAGTCATTTCTTTTCCTAACCAGAGATATACGATCCATGAACAGAGACCTCTGTTTATGTAGATAGAGGCATCTCTTTTCTTAAATAGATGTATATGATTCAATGAACACCCAAGCCTTTTTTGCAATAGAGATATCTTTTAGTACAAACTCTCACAAACAGAGGCCTCTTTTTAACATAAACATCTCACTTTTATTAACAGATGCTCCTTTTTGTTAACAGATGTCGCTTTTTGTTAACAGAAACCTTTTTTTAGTTAAACAAAGACATCTTTTAACAAAGGCCTTTTTTTTGTTAATAGATGCCCCTTCTATGTTAACAGAGGCCCTTTTTGTCAACAATATCCCCCTTTTTTGTTAACAGATGCCCCTTTATTGTTAACAGATGCCTATTTTTTGTTAACAAAGGCTTTTTTTATACAAGGGTCATCTGTCTGCATAAATAGAAGTCTGTTTATGTAAACAGAGGTCTCTGTGTTAACTGTTTTCTGTTAACAGAAACACAGACCTCCGTTGCCAAGGTAAACAAAACTTTCTGTTTGTTCAGACACAAACAAAGGTGTCAGTTTTCATTACTACCTATCACAATCTGGTTCCTGTCACAAATACACACTTCAACTAAACACTTTCTTGTACTCTAAAGACCATGCATCATTTACAATTATCGACACTCATGAAAGCAATATTTGTATTACAAAAAAAGGCATCTGTTAACAAAAAATAGCCTCTGTTAATAAACAAAGAGGTCTCTGTTAACAAAAAGTAACTTTTGTTAAAAGGTACCTCTGTTAACAAAAAATAGCTTCTGTTAATAAAAAGAGGCCTCTGTTAAATATGCTTCTGTTGACAAAAAAAAATTAGCATATGTTAAAAGATGCTTTTGTTAACAAAAAAATTGGCCTCTGTTAAAAGATACATCTGTTAACAAAAAGAAGTTTCTGTTAATAAAAAGGGGCCTCTATTAACAAAAAATGACCTCTATTAAATTGTGCCTCTATTAACAAAAAGTGTCTTTGTTAACATAGAATGAGCATCTGTTAACAGAAAAGTGACACCTGCTAACAAAATATGACCTCTGCTATAAGGTGTCTTTGTTGACAAAAAAAATGTCTCTGTTAATAAAAAAGAGGCCTCTGTTGGCAAAAAAGTGACATCTGTTAATAAAAAGGGGACCTCTTTAACAAAAAGATGTCTCTGTTAACAGATTGTTCATATTCCTTTTTTCAAATTTAATGGGTAACAAAGACGTTTCATATTAAAGTTTAGAGGACATTATAGACTTTTAAGCTATAAGGCCATAAAAGATAATAAGAGGCCATAAAAAAATACTAAGACTTTGACTGGGCTTTTTTAGAGAATCTCACTTTTATTTATAAGCCCTTTGGGAAATAAGAAAACTAATCTAACCTAACTATATTATTATACTATATATACTATGTCAGCGGCTTAAATTGGAGGTACAATTCAAACGGATAAAGGTACAAATCAATTACAAATTGAAACACATGTCAAAATTGTGTATTGTCTTTACTTTGTAGGTGAAGCCTGCTTAGCCTTAGAAAAGCCTGACTTTTTATTTTGACGATTAGCCGCATCTTATTCCTTTAGAACACCGTGCAAAATGGGGGGAAAAAGTAGGAAATGAGAATTTTTTTTTTTTTTTTAATTATAACGTCTTTCCCTTTTTTCTGCTTATTACTAGTACTCAGAGTGCCTTCATGTCTACGCTGACAATATGTGTTCACTTGTTGCTGCTGGTTTCTAACTTGTAACGAAAAGAAATTGTTGTTAAGTAATCAAGGACATAATTGAATAGCATGATAGTTTAGACTTCGTCTAATGCATTTTTCCCCATGCACTTGGAAGTGCCTTTTCACAACCCCCATTTTAAATCAATAATTTAAGCATATAATAACTCGATTTATGATTTTCTGATGTTTAATTAGGTTAGTTATTGCTTCAATTTATGTTTCTAGTGATGAAAACCGGTTTCTTTGGAGGTTAGAACGCAATGATTTTTTTAATGCTAGTGATTTTTTCTTTGGAGAATACAAATATTATTTTTTTTGGGTTAAATTCTTTGGAGAACCCAATTTGACGGTTATAACTTACAGTTAGAACACGCTAGTGATTTTCTTTGTTTGTAGTGATTTTTTCTTTGGAGAATGCTACTTTTTTTTTCAGTGACAATATATGAAGAATGAGTAGTGGTTTTTAATTTCTAATGAAGAATGACTGGTTATTATATAGTTAAGGATATAACTGAATAGCATGATCATCAAGACTTGTGTCGTGTTCCCAAGTTTGGAAGTATCTCGACATATCCAGATTACTTATATTTCAACATGGATTACTGGAAGTTAAGATTGTACAATAAAATTATGACGTTTCTTTCTCAGAATGAGTAGACTGCCATATTTTTTTAATACAGTGCGAAACCATTTTCAGCTTGAATATATCTATTATCTACCTAACTCTATTATCTCTAAAGTATGAAACGAAAAGCCTCAGTTGCTGAGCCTCCTGGAATTTTCTTTGAGAATATGCTAGTGTAAAGCTAAAGATAATGTTTGAACTTTAAACACTCAATTTTACAACTTTCTAGCCAATTATTAAGAAAAGTATTCAGCAAGCATTATAAACGTAATGCATCCCATAAACCTGCATTTTATGCTATGAGTTAAATTTTCATGATATTAATCCCATCTTCAAAATGACTGAGCCATTGATAGCATCTCTGTTCCAGAAAATACGGAATCGTTATTAACTAAAATTTGGCAGCAGAAATAAAATCATACATTTCTTATTTTTTTCAACCTGAGAGAAGATGCAGAGACTAATGGGGGAGGGGGGAAAATGAATTTAATCTCCTCCCACATGGTTAGCGGGATATCCGGCCAACCATATGATATGGCGGGCTGTTATTGGGGCAGCCCCCATGTGGATGGTCCCACCCACATAGGGGCTGTCCAATAACAGACCCCCATATCCCACCACCTGTATGGGAGGAGATCACTTCTCGGGGGAAAAAACAAAACCTGCCGAGTCTAGGATCAAATTGGTGATCATCCGCTGAGGCAGGCCCAGTTCCATTGACCAAAGAATTTTTCAGCAACAAGAAGAAGATTTCAACTGAGAATCACCACGGCAATAGCTCCTGGAAATTGAATCCACTTAAAGATCTTTTACAAAAGCCACCACTGAGAGCATCTCAAATAATACAAGAGCGAATTTCTTGACAAATGGCAGAAATTTGCTTAGATGGCATATTAAATCGGTCCTTCCATGGAGAGGAGTACTCTTCCCCTTATGGAGAGTACTCCTCCACATGGCCTCTTGTTATTAGGGAATCAAGGAGTAGGGCCCCATGATTATCCAATAACAGGGAGTCATATGTGGAGTATTACTCTCCCTAATAGTCTCGTTAGAAAATTTTCTTATTAAATACTTGATATTGTCTAGTAAAATATCTAAAGAGACTGTCATAGACACTTCTATCTTTAATGTAATATTATGTCTCCAATCACTGTAATTCTCACTTCATTTTTCTACGAATCTAATAATAATTTGCCAAAAGTGCACCATCAACATTATTGCAATGCAGACATTTTATATTGTAACACCAATATCTTTTATCACATGCGCAATGTACGCCTTATTGAATTGGAGACTCTCTAAACAATTTTGATGGCATAGTGAGTAAATCACTTATCTAACAAAACTAATCAAAACATATATAGCACTGATCCCAAACCCAATTAGAGGATCATTGATTACTTCTCCAGAAAATGGTGCGAATGAATCCAATGTCAATTAGACATGGGGTAAATATAGATTTACAAAAAACTGAGCTACTTAATCTAAAAGGTTGACCTTTTTGAGATGGAACCTTAATTCATTATAAGTGATATCAGAGTAAGGAACCAAACTTAACCATGTGGACACAGAAATCCCAATTATTGTCGAACAAATGCAAAGGGCCCCAAAATTAAATCGTGATGGTCAAAAAAAGATATATCCATTGACAACTCTGAAGGAACTCGAGACCACACAAAACAATGACTAAACGCAATTGAAAATTTAAGCCTTTGGTAAAATAGCAGTGGACCTTAGTAAAAAGGCTCGTGTCCAAGTAAACAAAAAGCTCTATTTGGGTTTGCTATTAGAACCATCGCCACTTTTCTAGGAAGTAAAAATAATTAAAGTACTGTTTGGTGCATTTTTTTTAAAGGAAAAAATATGATTATTGGATAAGTAATAGAACCAAATAGCAAAATTTGAGAAACAATAGAAAGATAACTTCTTAGGCGTAGTTTACTATTGTAGTAACTTCTAAAAAATGCATCTTCTACTTTGTTGAACAAAAAAGTAGTTATAAGAAAAAAACTTTGGGATTAAATATGCAGTACAGCACAGAAGCACTTGTTAATTGTTTTATAAATTGAAATGTTTTATTGCAGTGCCAATAACTTTAACTAATAATTACTTAAAAGCAAAAGAATTTTAGTGATAAATATCCTTACTTATCATTATATGATATATCCCTAATTTTTTTTTTCTCTTATAAAGTTATATGCGATATATGAACGGTGAATGATTCTTAGTGGGAGGGTGTCGATTTTTAATTTGAAAGAGATGCATTTATATTACATTTGGATACGAAATTATCACTTTTAACATGTACGATGATGAATAATTCTTAAGGGAAGAATGTTAACTTACAATTTAGCAGAACTATGGATTGGATGAAAGGAAACAAAGAGAAAACATACTACGGAAGAACTTTTCTTCTTCTTAGGGATTAAAGTTGGCATTTGATTATAGTAATTAGAGAAGCTACAGGCAGCTACTTGTCAAAATATGCTGTAGGATCCTATTAGTTCTCCAATAATCACTTGTTCAAAAATTCATCAAACACGATCTAATTAGTTGTGCTTCGTAAAAACATAGAACTTTGTGCCTCTAACAAAAAACCCAAACAAAACACTCTCACATTCTGCATAAAGCTTCTTGTTAGAATTGTTGTTTAAGGCACACAACTGCCAGTTTCCAAAGAAGTATAACTAACTAAAAGTTTTTGGTAAATTTATTAAAAAAAAAAAAAGATTATTGGAGAACCAATAGGACCCCACACAAGATTTGAGAAGTAGCAAAAAAGTAGCTCCTATTATTATGCTTTTAGAGGTTCTATCTCAAAAAGGGTCCTCATTCTAATATCACTTAATTCATTATTAACTAAAGATCGTCAAATGGTTTATACAAAATTGTCACTTATGATGTGTACAATGAATCATTCTTTAAGGATTAGTGTTAATTTGTAATTTGCAAGAGATAAGGATTTAGGATGAAAGAGGAGGAAAAGGAGCAAATACACCAACGAAGAAATTATGGTGTAGCTTTCATCTTTTTAGGCGCTAAACTTGGCATTTTAGTTATGGTTCATTGGAGAAAGTAAAAGCATATTTTGAGAAGTTATTCTTGATGCCTTTCAAAATATGTTGGGGAATTCTATTGTTGCTCCAATAATCATTTTTTCAAAAATTATCAAACACTATAATTAGGCTTCGTTTGATTTTGATTTTCCAAAATTAATTATCACTCAAAACTCATTTTCAACTGCATCTTTATCTATTAAAATAATCTTACACATAAATTCGTAACTTTTTTTATTTCTCAACCACGCATTCTCCCAAAAAATCACTTTAGAGGGCGGAAAGTTGTTCCTCAAATAACGATAACAATCCCACATGGAGATGCTAAAAGTGAATATGAGAATGTTGTGTTGTTTAGAGGCTCTTATGCTTATCTGAGAAGGACAATTAATTAACCTGTTTTGGCAAATTTGTAAATAATTATTGGAGAAGCAATACGATCTTACAACAAATTTTGAGAAGCAACTGCTTTTAAGTTTTCCTATTAACGTTTACTAAAATGCCCAGTTTTTTTAACCCTTAGAAAGAGGGAAAATGTCACATGTCGCCTGCAGTATATTCACCCCCTTTTTCCTTCTAATCTATATCTTTTCCAAATTTTCCTTCTAATCTATATCTTTTCCAAATTAAGAGTCCCCAAGATTAATTCACCAAGCACATTATGAGTGACAATTTTATATTCAAATATAAAGTAAATCCATACTTTTACGTTAATTAAGATTCTTCTATGAAGAGCCATTCATTGTATAAATCACATATTATTCTATAAAAAAATTAAGGATATCAATCAATTATAAAATGATAAATAAGGATATTTTTAAAACATTATTATTTGGTCGTCTATTTAAAACATTATTACGTGCTTATTCGATTCTCATTATGAGAATCAAATTATAATGAGTTGAAATGAGTTTTGGAGATTTAATTAAAATATGAAATATGTGGTGATAGTTGACTAGTTATCAAACAAGTGGTCAAATGAGTCGTACGTGAAATTATAATGAGAAAGGACAACGAGAATTAAACAGGATCTATATCAAGTGAATCTACTAAGAGCATCAAATGTAAAGAAGTTTGATAATATTTTTATTTATTATTCTTTCTTATTATACAGTATCCTTATTATTTTTATTTTATAAAATAATATGTTCGATGAATAATTGTTTCTAAGGAGTATTAATTTATGATTTGGACCACATATTGATTCACATTTTGGTGATGTGCATGATAAATGATTCTTGAGAAAGAGTGCTGATATATAATTACAAGTTAGCTTGTAATGTTAATTCCTTCTATGGCATATTCGCCCCGTTGCTTCCCTCTCATCTCCAATTCATATTTTTTGAATTATAAATTAACACTCTTCCCTAAAGATTTCACTATGCACATTTTTGTTTGAGCAAATTCACTATGTACATTACAAGTAACAGTTCCATATCAAAGAATAAATTAAATCACATAAATTAAATCCATATTTCTCTCAAATCTATATATATATATATATATATATATATAAAAGCAAAGTTTGTCTAACTCAATTGATTGTCAGGCTCAATTATAAATAATTTTCCCGCTCATTGTCTGGCTTCTTTAAAAAACCAATTTGTTGATATCATTATTCTATTATTATTATTTTATTTTTTTCTTTTAATAATTTAATTTAATAATTTTATTTTGGGACTTTATCTACATATTAATTTAATATTTTTATTTTAAAATTCTATTTACATATTACATTTTGGTGAGATATATCTCATATTTGTATAATAGATTTCAATTTTACTCTGTCTAATTATATAATTTCATTATTTTATGTTTTCCTACTTCATTATATTTTACTTTTTCAGCATAATATGTCTATTAGAAGCACATGTGTGAATTATATATATATAAGCAGAGTTTGTCTAGTTCAATTGATTGTTAAGCTCAATTAGAAATAATTTTCTCACTCATTGTCTAGCTTTTTTAAAAAAAGTAATGTGCTGACATCATTGTTCTATTATTATTACACTTTTTCTTTTAATCATTTAATTTAATATTTTTATTTTGGGACTCTATCTGTATATTAATTTAATATTTTTATTTTGAAACTCTATTGACATTTTATATTTTGGTTAGATATATCTCATATTTGCCTAATGAATTTTAATTTTACTCTGATTATATAATTTTAGGATTTTATGTTCTTTTAATACATTGTATCTTACTTTCTCAGCACAACATGTCTATGAAATGTACCAGTGTGAACCATAATAGTCTGTAAATGCACATGTATGAAACTAATATAGATTATGCTATGAGGTTTTATTATCTATAAAGGAAATAAAAAATAAAAATTAATAAAAAAATTATTAGTTCAATTATTATATTTTTCCTTATTGTTATATTTTTTCTTTTAATCATTTAATTTAATATTTTTATTTTGAGATTCTATCTATATATTATATTTTTGTTAGATATATCTCACATTTGCTTAATAGTTTTGAATTACATGAAAATAGATAATACATTAATCTTGATTTCAATATTATTATTATTATATTTTTCCTTATCATTATATTTTTCCTTTTAATCATTTAATTTAATATTTTTATTTTTTGACTCTATCTATATATTACATTTTTGTTAGATATATCTCATATTTTGCCTAATGGATTTCAACTTTACTTTGTTCGGTTGTATAATTTCATCATTTTCTGTTCTCCTATTTCATTGTATTTTATTTTATCAGCATAATATGTCCGTGAAACGCACGAGTGTGAAACTAATATAGATTATGCTATCAGGTTTTAAAGGAAATAAAAAATAAGAATAAATAAAAAAATTATTTGTTCAATTATTATATTTTTCTTTATTGTTATGCTTTTCATTTTAATCGTTTAATTTAATATTTTTATTTTTAGACTGTATCTACATATTACATTTTAGTTAGATATATATCATAATAATTGCTTAATGGATTTCAATTTTACTTTGTTCAATTGTATAATTTTATGATTTTATGTTCTCTTATTCCATTGTATTTTACTTTGTCACTATAGTATATCTATAAATGCACCAATGTGAAACTAATATAAAATTATGCTATCGAGTTTTATTGTCTTTAAAGAAAATAAAAAATAAGAATTAATAAAAAAGTTATCGGTTCAACGAGATGGCGATGGACTAATAAAAAAATTTTAACTTATATCATTAAAATAAAAAATTGATTGCATGCTACTTGCAAACATAGGATCACATTAATTTCATGCAGGTTGTATTTTTTTAGTTTCTTTATGACATTAAACCGGATAAACACAATTATATTATATTTTATGTATGAAATTCCTTTAGAGCGCTTGCACGGATGGAAATCTAGTTATAAATTAATAACAGTCTTTATCACAAATCATTCAATTATGCATATTACATATTATTTTATTAAAAAAATAAAGGATATTATATAACAAGATCGACACCCCCCCAATGTAAGTGTCCATGGACACCTGACATATGAGAGAGAAAGCAAGGGGGAAAAAGAGTGATTATTGTAAGTGAGCAAAAATAGAGCAATGTGACAGACCAGAGAATGTGAAGAAAAAGTTAAATAAGTTAATTAAAAATAACGATAGAATAACAATTGAATGTGTGATTTGGGAAAGGATGTGGTGAGAAAGTGGTGAAAAGGTAATGAAAAAGTTAGATTAAAAAGTGTTAAATGATAAGGAGAAAAGTGCTTCCAACTAAATCACCAACTAACAATGTCCGATTAGAGATGCTCTAAATAAGGACATTATTGTAGTTCTTGGTTGAGACGAAGCTCTCTGGTAAACTCACCTAAAAGTAATGTTTTAAACTGGTTACCCATAGTAATGATGTTTTAATAATATCGTTATTTATTATTAAACGATATGACCTTCATAATTTTTTTTCTTTTGTAAAATGTGAGATGATTCTTGATGGAAAAGTGTTAATTTTAAATTTAGAAGAGAGATCAATTTACCATTCATTTGGATACAAAATTGTCAATTTGTAATGTGCAAGGTGAATGAAACCCTCTTTTTTTTTTGGGGGTTACTTCTCAAAAATCTGCTGTGGCATCCTATTGTTTATCCGATAATCACCTTTTTATTTTTTTTTATTATTATTTTTTTTAAATTTACCTACCTGTATTAGTTATTCTGCTTAGAACAACCCCAGGTAGAGCCTTGGGATTGTTGTTTGAGGACCAATGTCTATTTTTCTCAGAAGCACAGCTAATTAAATTACTTGGTAAATTTAGGAGGAGAAAAAAAAAAAGAGATCATCCAAGAAGCATTGGAACCCCACAACAAATTTTGAGAAGTTGCTGCCCTGCTGCTTTTAGGTTTTCCAATTCACTAATACTAAAATTCCAAGTTTAACCCCTAACGAAAAGAGGAAAAGTGCTGCCTTTCTTTCATGGTATGTTGACTTTCATCACTCTCATCCACAGTTTATATTTC
Source organism: Nyctanthes arbor-tristis (assembly GCA_963692815.1). Taxonomy (NCBI): domain Eukaryota; kingdom Viridiplantae; phylum Streptophyta; class Magnoliopsida; order Lamiales; family Oleaceae; genus Nyctanthes; species Nyctanthes arbor-tristis. The sequence goes on from CAVNYN010287388.1 coordinate 52,229, forward strand.
TTCCAAATTACACATCAAACGCTCTCCCTTAAGAACCATTCATCATGTACATCACCAAATTATGTGTCTTCCAAATTATAAATTAATACACTTTATGAAGAATTGTTCATCGTACATGTTACATATTGTTCCATAAAAGGAAAAAAAAATTAAGGGTACTAAATAATAATAAATAAAAATATTATCGAAGTTCTATGTTCACATTCGACAATTTTTAGTATATTCCCTTAATACAGAGCTTGTTTGATTTCCATTATTCTTTCCCATTATAATTTCAGTACAAATTGAAATTGAAATTCATTTTTGTTTAGTGATTGGACAGGCTACTATATGATGTAGTATTTAGAGTGATAATGTTTTGGTGGAGCTAATGGAGTATTATATAGACCACTCACTGTACATTAGTTGAGTTATATGTGATAAATGTAAACCATTGGATGGATTGGGCATATCCACATAGTTGGATTGTAATTATTGTCTACGATCTGTATGAAAAGCTCTGATAAATATGGACCATAGGATGGATTGGATGGATTTTTGCACCGTCCGATAGCTTCTATTATTGTTCTTACTTTTTCTAAATTGTCCTTACTATATCTGAAAAGCATCTGATGAACCAGGACCGTCAGATGGGTTGGGTTAATCTACACCATTAGCTTGTAATTAATATCTTATCTTTATTCAGTATATCTTACATTTGTTATCTTACCTTGTAATCTTATCCAATCCATGTATGATGATTTTCAACCGTCAGATAGATCTTTCAAACCTCGTCTATTGGATAGAAATTATTTGCTGAAATTTTCTCACTCAAATTTTCCTATAAAATGGGGTTCAATCTTGCATCATTCTCACCAATATCATATACAATCTTTACATCCATTGCCTTTAATATCAGCAAAACGAGTAGAGGTACAAACTATACAACAGAATAATATGTTCTCCTACGCATTGTCTACCTAGATATTTCATAATGTCTCATAGTCGGCATTAACCAGTCTAGAGAGAAACTCTAGAATAGAGTTGCAAACAAGTATAACAAAGCACTTCCATCTCACAAACTTTACTTCGCACAGGCCGATCCCTCCAGACTTGCTTTCAATAGACTGCTAAAGCTATTACCAAATTCAATGAATGTGTTTGACAGGTTGAACTCGCCAACCAAAGTGGTTCATCCGAGAAGGACATCGTAAGTATTATCTTTAGCGTGTCTTTACATGGTAGTCCAACTACTATGTTTTATACTAATTTTTTGTTGCATTGTGGTTATAGATAGACAATGCTAGGAAAATGTACTGTGAAGTCAAGGAACCTGGCAAAAATTTCAAGTTTGAACACATGTGTCAATGTTGAAAAACCAGGAAAAGTCTAAAGGTTTCGATGATATGCCGATTCCAGGTTTCTAGTTACAATGCCTCATCACAGTCTGACTATTCTCCAACCCTGGGGTCTCCAGTTATAAGATCTCCTAGTCTTTCTCCCGGGCTTACGTCTTTCTCCCTTAACTTAGATAAAGATAGTCCCGGAGGATCCTCTAGCGGGTGCCTAATGGGGGTTAAAAAAGCTAAGGCAAAAAAGAAATGTGATGAAGAGCAGTCAAAAGCTCTTCAAACTATTACGTATGCAACTCAGCAAATGACCAAGTATATGGACAAAACTGAGTCACATAGAGAAGAAATCATTCGACTTCAAAAGCGTCGAGTAGACAGAGAAGACGAAAAACTCGCATTACGAAGGTTTCAAGAAGAAAACAAAATTTTGCAAATAGATCCGACAAAGATGGATCCTAAGCTTAAGGAACAACCACTTCACCAGCAAGCATTAATTTGGAATAAAAGGGAAAGATAGACTCATGGTTAGTCTCAAGGTGATTAACGGGTTTCGATAGTTCTTTGACAGTTTAAATGGATCATAGAGTGATTTGCTGGACTATAGCTCATCATCCTTCATCAAGATGTAGTTGTGTTCTTGTTGCATTTAGTATTATGCTCATATGTACGTTTTCTTTCGTTGTTCGATGACTAGTTTCTAATCGTGGCATTATTGTGTAGGTTAATTTGTCAGTTTATATGTGTATGGATGACTTAGTTTGTACTGTTTATGTTGTGTCGTGTTTCAATTTGTAATAGTTCACTTTAATTTTATGTTTAAGAAGTTATTTGTGTGTTATACTAAGAGTTTTTTTTATTACATAATTTAACCAAAAAATATATATAAATATTAAATTCACACAACAATAATATAATTAAAATTAAAGGAGAGAAGGAAAATTTGATAAGAAGTTAGATGACATTAACAATAAGTAAAATACAAAAATATCAAAGTTAGTCTAAAATAGGATTAGAAAAAACAAAGCAAAAAAAAAAAAAAGGGATTGAATGGCAATTCTGTAAATATACAGAATTGCAAAAAAGACGCCAAATCAAGATTTTGGACCCGAAATTAATTCTGGAAGACCTAAGAGTTGTAGCGCTAGGTTCTAGGTAAGCTACCATGAGCATTTCCAATGCATAGTCAATGTCAAATGTCATGGCTCAAAGTTCAATAAGAGAGAAATATACACAAAAAAAAATTATTGGTCCCACATATTACTTATTTTCTTTTTCTTTTAATTACTTTAATTTATTTTACCTCATTTTTTCTTCATCGTGTAAAGTATATTGTCATATATCTACATTCTTCTTCACAATGTCAACTATTATTTTATTATTATTTTTGAATTTGTCTCTATCTCTCTCCTCTTTTTTGAAATTTCCCTCTATTTTTCTTCACTTTTCTCTCTCTTTCCACTCAATTTCTCCATCTTTTTTCTCTCTATTTCTCTCATGTTGAACTTTGACAATACATTCGACTTTGACTATACATTGGAGATGCTAAAAAATGAAAGCGAGAGCTATATTTTGTCCAAGCACATTGAAAGAGGAGACATGGATACGTGGCCGACTGTAATTAGCTCCCTATGTTGCCAATCATCTAAACCTTGGATCAGTGGTGATTAACCTCCCCCTTTTTAATAACCTTGGATGGTGACTTGCCATGATGATGCTAGGACACGTGGTATAAAAGGATTAGTTTGTAAAGGTTCACCAATAGTCCTGTAAGAGTCACGGATATGATTTGCAATTTCATGTCAACATTAATCCCAATTGTCTAGGAGAAGCCTTGGTGCCATACTCATTCTCCCATTGCTAGTAAGAAGTTATAGCCTATGCGGGCATCCTCATCAAGTGGGGGCTTCATTCGTTAAGGGCCTAATGAAGCGAAGACTTCACACATATGAGACCTCATCAAGAGAGGATTTCATTTATCAGTGCCTTGTCAAGTGAGGGTTTCATACCCTAAGGAGCTTTATCAAATAAAGGCTTTGGCCAGTTACAAATGAGGTAAAGAGAAGATTTATAGCCCCACTTCCTTTGGGAGCAAGGCCTTGTCAAATGGGAAGGGCCACTACCAAAGGCACATGGCAGGGAAAGAATTCAAGGGCCCAACAGAGACAATGTGAACTACCATTTGGCTATAGGAGGAAGAAACAACCTAAAAGTTACCTGAAAATCTGCTCAAATACTTCCACACACATGAGCTGAAGAGAACTACTATAGAAGAGTGGAGAAAAAAGACTAGGTCTTTAAATAAGGCATAACGGTTAAAAATATAGAGAAACTATGGAGTCTTTCCTCCCAAAATTGAAATGGGGACATATAGAGTAAATAACGAGGTAACGGCAATGTTAGAGACATTATTAGGCCTTCCCTAAAACCAAGAACAAAAGTCAACTAATTTATTATATCAACTTTAGTTGAAGAATGAATATGTAAAAAATTTTTACAGTTGCTAAAAATTTAGTAATAAACCTCTCAAATATCACTTGTGCACACAGATAGAGATGATTGTAACTTATAAAGCAATAGAAAATTTACAGTTGCTAAAAAAAGAAAATTGATAATCTCAGCCATACAGTGTCAAATGCAAATCTATATATTACCAACATAGACCTCAAATTTGAAACCTACAACTTTGTATCCATCTTTGTTGTTACTTTAACCAAAGTTATGCCTGGTTTTCATATGGATAATGGGGTTATAATTCTTGGAGACATCAAGAACGAACATGATTACCCCAAAACATTGACATGCGCGGGCTACTCTATACATGTCGCAACACTTTGAGCTTGGTCACATTCAATCATACATCTGCAAAAACCTAATAAATTGTTATGGAAAGAAATCTCCAACAATTAGCCACCAGCTTCAAAATGGCAACCTTGATTGATCAATTTAACTTACACTTACATTGCAGGATTATTAAGTATAGTGTGAAATAGTACCACTCAACTCAAAGTGTTATTGCTAATCTAAGGAAGTATCCAAAAATATGTCCCAACTGTGGTCAAAATTATTTTATATTGGTAAGCCGTAAGCCCATATTAGCAAACTATTTTTTGGTGCACAAAAAATTGACTCTCTGAGAATTGATTTTGCAAAAAGTGATTTTTTTAATATCGGGAAATGTAGAAAAATGATTTCTTAAAAAATGTGCACATTAAAATGAAATGGGATTTGACTCTACAAAAAAAATTTCATACACACCCTTTATTTCAAAATAGAATTTGATCAAACCAATCTCATCCACATATCTCACCATACACGAATGTAGCACACGAATCTCTACCATTCATTTTTAGGAAATCTATTGTTATTTCATATAGAAATAGCTTGCTAAGGAGAGGGGGCTAAAATAATGAACATTGCTAAAACACATTTTAGCACAGTCAAAGACCACCTCCTCCCAATGGGGCAAACTTCATTTGCCTAAAGGTTGGCAGGGAGGTCACACATGTGCAATAGACCCAAAATGTTAGGAAATTAAAAATAAATAAATAATCATATCATCCTTCATCCATATCCTATTACCTCTTCTTCGCTTAGACTCCCAATGTTACACAACTACCTATCTTCTTCTACATACAAACTCCCTCCCCATCCCTCCTCCGTACAACTCACTCCCTGACTTCTGCAAACAACCAACTCCCTCCATACAACTCTCTATCCCTTCACTCACTCCTACAAACCACAAACCCAGAAACTCCCTGTACCGCATCTCTCTCTCTCAGATCTATTACAATGTTAAATTTTCTGAAGACTTATTACATTCTGATTTCTGTTTCTAGTTTCTACGCATTGTTTTTTATTCTTACTGTATTTCTCTTTTCCTATAAAAAAAAATAAAAAACGGTGACTGGGTAAGAAGTGAAGCATGTGTCTACCCCGCTCAGCCTCAAAAGCAACCCTACCCCTGACATACGGTAGGGCACTGGTTCACCCTGTGAAGTGGTACACAAAACAGGCAATCCACACCAAATCTGCCATATGTTGCCACCCCAACACATAAACAATCTAAATCAAACAAAAAAGTTATCTATTCTTATACAGAAGTAATCAAGGATAAAACAACTAGTATACATTTCAACCAAAATCAACAAGTACCGAATCTATTCCCATGAGCCAGATTGGCTTGTTATAGATTCATTGAACTCTGTACTTTTAGTCAACCTTGCATCATAATGCTTACTCGACGGTTAACTGCTTCTAATAGCAATGACCCAGGCCAAGTTATATAGGACTTCATACTTGCTACATCACATAATATGTTGCTAAATACCCTAACTCCCAAAATTGCAAAAAATCTGCATATCTTACTCGGGTTAGCAAAATATTATCCTTTTTGAAGCCCAAACTGCCAAGTTAATCCTTATTTGTAGAATAAGCCCAAACTGCCAAGTTAATCCTTATTTGTAGAATATCTAAATCCTGATATACAGTTTCTATCATTTCTTCATCTAAAGTTCAACCTAACACTAACGTTGTGGTTCCTAATTTTAACTAGGCCAGGTAACATTTTTACATAATATATCTCAAGATCTACTTGTAGGCCAAATAAAAAATTGAAACAAGGAAGCACATAAACATTAAGTAACAAGCTATAAAAAGACACAAGTTGTAAGCTAAAGTGACTGATCGATGAGTGTCACACCCCGCATGTGACATGGCCGAGATGGCAACAAGTAGGTGAGGCCGAGACACATACGAGGTGCGCAGGACGACATCAAAGACGGCAAGCGGGCAGGGCCAAAGGCCAAATGGGCACAAATGCAGCACACGTCAAGGGACGTGCACGCAAGGCGAAGTGGAACATTCCGGAAGCCTGAAAAAGTTGCTAGATGGGGTGCGTTTCAGAAGGTTCTGGGCCGAGCATTGCTGGAAATAGCTAGAACATTGCAAAACATTCTAGACATTGTGGAACATCCCAGAATACGACAGAACATTTTGCGACGTGCTGGAAATTGGTGGGGCAAACCTGGCAGACCTAGTTGGGCCTAGAACATCCTGGCCCATCCAAGAATGTTGTAGATAGGTATAGACTCTTCTAGAGTCTTGTGGAATGTTCTGGAGGGTCGAGCTTGGCCTTCGGATCAAAACAATTTCAACTTCTATTCCAATGTGTTAAGCCTATAAATAGGGGCCAAGTGTTCTCATTTTAGCATAGAGTGGCCAAGGGTGAGCTTTAGAGTGAAAAAGTGTCCGCAACTGTGTAAACATCATTTGCAACTATGTAAACATCGTTTGTAAGTGTATATAGTTCGTTTGCGTTCCTAGCTAAATATCCGGTACATTTTGCCTGCTGTTGTGTAAGTCAGTCGCCGAGTACGGGTTGCGAATACCGGTTGAGTGTGAGTGAGGCTGACTTAGCATTCAACCGCAAGGTGAAATTAGGGACAATGCTAATGCTGTGTGCTACATATCATTAGAGATGATAGGTATGTGATAAGTCATATCAAAGACGAGTCAATGTGGGAACCTGTGTTCGACAAGGGGTCGAGATATGGCTAGCATTGAGGACGTATCAGGCACCACGTTGGGAGACATCGTCCAGCGGGTGGCATAGACTGCTGGGCACTTGAGGCTGTTCCCAGAGATGGCAAGACGATGAGGCATCGGAGCAAAAGCAAAGTTAGGGGCCTTGCCAGGGACGCTCATTTGCAAGCCGTCCTAGCGAATATGGGTGACCAGATTGAGGCTGTTGAGTGGGATTTGGCCACCTTGGAGGACCATGTCTTAGGACGACTCGAGATGCTCAAGGTCAAGTAAGAAGTGGCCTGACGGAATGCGGCCACGTTGGAGGAATGGGTGACGAATGCGGTGACGGCCATCTAGCCCAATTCAATAAGCTTTGCAAAAAAGTGCGCAAAGGCTTGGAGACGTGCAAGATGGCAGCTAGCGTGGGTGCTAGTTCAGGTACTGGCACGCCAAGGGTGCATACCCTAAGCCCAAGGAGTTTGATGACAAATGGGATACCCGAAGCCTAAGGAGTTCTTGTGGCGAATGGAGCTATACTTCGAGGGAATTGGCCTTATCAATGACCAAGCCATAGTGCGACATGCTACGATGTACCTTAGTGACACAACATTGCTATGGTAGCACCGTAAGCATGCCAACATTGAGCGCAGCGTTTGCAAAGTCGACACACAGGATGACTTCAGACAGAAGTTAAAACGTCAATTCTACCCAGGGAACATCGTCTATTAGCCCGGAAAAGGCGAAGTGAGTTAAGCATAAAACAATGGCTCAAGAGTACACCAATGAGTTTACAACACTTATTCTTCAAATCCAGAGCATAGTAGAGGACGACAAGCTATTCTACTTTACATAAAATATCTAAAATTGGGCACTCATGTAGTTGGTAAGGCGTGGGGTTCGCAACGTGGACAAAGCCATATCAGTTGCAGAAACCTTGGTGGCCTACCATAAGAATGACGGCCTAAGGAGAAAGAGCTGAAGAAGAATTAGCCTAAAGGCGAAAGAGACACCGTGGCAATGTTGTCCCAGCCTGTGAGCGGGTGGTCGGTGATGGAAGGGCAAGGACATCAGTTCTCAAAAGCACAAGGAATGTAATGCCGAAAAGGGGATGTACAGGCCTAAGAACAGGTGCTTCGTATGGAAGGGACTGCATTGAATGAAAGACTGCCCCAAGATGGGATTATTGACGTCTATCGTAGAGGAGCCGAAAGACTATCGAGTGGATGTTTGGCAATGTCGGGCTTTGCAACTCTTGAACGCCATTGAGGAAACAGCACAGTAGCCCGCTAGTCGGATATCGGAAGAGAAGTGCTTGTTGTTCTCTGAGGGCAGCATCAACGACCGTAAAGTTTGGGCATTGGTGGACACGGGA
>CAVNYN010287389.1:0-19646 GCA_963692815.1 Nyctanthes arbor-tristis
ACCCAGAAATTCATACACAGTTACAAACATACGCTTGCCATACATACACACAGCAATTTCCAAATTACACTCACCACAAGAATTCAGTTCAGAAATACGTACACTTGACTCTCATATGTACACCCACGGATACGTTCATACACGTTTAGAAAGCAATAGAATTCATAAATCCATTCTTTCAACACACCTACACGGTGCATCCATTACATGCATTCAAACACTTTCCTCTCCGAAGGTATACACTCACGTACTTACTCTGGGAAATTACTTACAAGAACACACACACACACATAATCGGTCGCCTCGAACCAGGGACACTTGAACCCACAACTCATCAATCGAACATCTCTCTCTTTCCGCCGATCAAATCGAAAACTTCCATCACCGTCGACCTCCACCGATTGCCCCTCGCCTCTGGTTCTCTATTTTGTTGAATGAATTTAGAAGAAATTGAACATCAGAGCTGGGGATTTTAATTAATCCCAATTGCAATCGAGTCCTCACGTATCAAATCATTCCATTTCAGTCTAAATGAGTTGACAGAATTGATTCAAGGCGATTGAGTCCCTGAAACTTTGTCAATTGTTTAAATTAGTCCCAAATCCTTGTTTCTGGCCCATTCCAATCCTTGTGGTTTTATCGATGTTTATGTTAATCATAAAAGTTCCAATTTTACCTATTTTAGTCCCTAAAGTTTTAAAAACTCTGTTTTGGTCATCAAAGTTCCAATTTTATTCATTTCAGTCTCAAGAGTTTTAAAATATTATATTTTGAGCGCAAACTTTTGATGTTTACATTCTACTTAAACTCCACATTTTATTTAGTCTTAATGTTATTTTTTTACGAAAATATCTAACTTTAATTATTAATTATTGCGTCTACAGGAAGCGCGTGATTTGACACATAAATGACTGCTTTTTAGCTTAAACTCAAAAGGGAAAAGCTTAACAAGGTAGATTCTTTTACTAAAGTCGTTTTCAAAGTTATGTGGGCACGTTTTATGAAAAATATGATACAATTACATATTATGTGATTATACATGTACCTATGTGATTTATGAAATTGATATGAAAAGTATGCGGATAATATAACTCGCCTTAATCGAGAGTCCACAGACTTAGCTCACCATCTTGACATACCCATGGATATGGATAATTAGCTTGTTGAAAAACAAGCCGACATACATAATTGCATGCGTACATGTGTTTAAATTGCAATAATAAATATTGCATGTTTAAAGTCAATGTGCGGAATCTACTGGGTATTTCTCCATTTATTTCAAAATATTTCAGGGCCTCGACTGGGTATGGCTATTGAAAATTGAATTACTGTTATTTGTTAAATAATGTCTTCTTTAGGTTGAATGATTTATAGATTGCATAGTTGTTACTGCAAGTGAGAATATTTTGGCAATGGTTCATTTTGAAATTTTGGTAAATGGTTTTACGAAATACTGTTACTTAAAAAGGAAAAAAAAAATTCGCACTTATTTATATAATTGTTTAATTTCCGCATTTTTCAAAGAAATAGAAAAGAAATTTAATAGCGTATCGGATGCTTAGAACTTGGGGCATTACAGTTATCAATTCAAAATATACGTGGTTAATAATAATATTTTATTTTTTTGAACGAACACACTAGAATAGTGATATATAAATATAAATTGTTAATGAAAAAAGAGTTAGCACAATTGTTTAAAGGCTACTTCTTAATGTGTAGGTCGTGAATTCAATTTTTCACTTTTAGATTTGTAAAAATTTTATTTTTTATGAAACAACCATTGGTGTGGTAAAGCATTATAAGTAATGGTGTCAGATAAGTGCCATAGGAGGGAAAATTTATCAGTTGTAACAGATAATTTTGTAATCGTGCCAACCAAATGTTCTTTAATATATATATATATATATATATATATATATATAAGGTAGGAGGGCAAATTGTAGTTTTCAAAGTAGTGTAGGGGCATTAATGTTCATATATTTACGTTTTGGCCATGAGTGCAAGTGATAAAAAAGTTGGACATTTTACAAATGTCATTCCGATTTTAGTCATCTCCTCCAATTTCCTCTTAATTTTACTAGTATTTCATTCAATCTCTTATATATCTAAACTAATTATCTTTACCAACCACATTAACACCCATGCAATTCCTTCAACATAAAAATAAACCAAAATATATTTAACTTAGCTCAATCCTTAAATTGGACTCGACAACATAAACAGTAAATTTTCTTACCATGTCCATATATACTTCAAGTCATTTAAATATGTAACTAACATCATCAAATACATCAATTTCCCTTTCCTATTTGGTAATTAAGTGCTTCTCGTTTTTTTCCCCACTTTTTTCCTTCTTTTTCCCCCCTCTTCCTTTCTCTCTCCCCGATTTCGTCCCGCTCTCTGTTTCCGTTTCTCCTCCACAATTCCGCTCGTATTTTGATTCAATTTATTATATTTTTCTTTTAATCCTCAACTTTTGGTAAAGTTCCCTGTTAAGTCCTTAACTTGTTGCATGATTTATTTCGGTCCTTAATTTATTTAATCACTTAAAACAAAATCCCATATTATGTTGGGTCATTACATTTTAGTCCAACTATGGCCTTGACTATTCCGCACTTGAAAGTACAAGAATGAAATAGAACTGCATATCAAGTTAGTAATTCATTTTTTTTTCTGCAAATTTTGTTTCTTGAGAGCCATGAACTTTGCTGCTAGTTCATCATAATCCGGAAGCTTTGGGTGAATATGTTGATGATAAGACGAAGCCCCTTTAATTTGGTGCTTTGGGCAGGAATTCGACCTTGGCACGTTTCTATCCGTCGAACTACTCTCATTAGGCGTCTCCAATGGCATACTCGTTGCCCTTAATCCTCTCTTCGCATTTTCTTGTTTATCATTGATCGCTTGATTTCTTGATCGTTTGCCACTGTCCAGCCAAGTTTTTACCATGTCATTTTCGTTCTCTTTTAACGGAATGTCAGCTGATTTGAACACGAAAAGTCTTTGATCTAAGAAATTTTTGTCTTTGCTTGATGGGGAGACGGCTTCCTCAATGTCATCGAGATATACCATTTGTTCCGGTAGGCCAAGTGAAGTAGTTTCTGAAAAGGAATCTTCGGAAATAATGGTAAACTTAACCATGTCAAGATTATGCTGTAATGACTTCACATGTTTCTCTTCTATAATATTGCCCGTCACGATTTGTACTGAAATATTTTCCAGCTCCGGTTTGTACTCAAGGGATACGGGCAGCTGTGAATCGACTAGACTCATACCAATATCATCTACCAACCTCAACTTCATGTCATCCGGCACCCTTTTTATGTAAAGGCTCTCTGCAATCTGCATTACATCGAATCATTAGTTAACTAAGCTGTTAATTTATATTGTTGCAGAGAAAAAACCTTTGGAAGAAAAAAAAGGGAACAGAGGACCTGATGGTTGACAAGATTTTCTGGGAGTAATTCAAGTGCAGCCATTGCAAAACTCTCACCGTAACGCTTTCCAAAGAGCTCACGAATCGTCACAAGTTCCGGTAAATCAGCAAATCTTGCCGAAGCAAATATCAGAGTCGAAATTGCTTCTTTGATTTCGTTTGGGCAGTCTCTGATCAAACAATGCATAGGCTTTAGTTAAGGATTCTACATAGGCATGCATTTTAATCAATACATAGTTATTATCATAGCCATATGTATGTAATGTAACAAACTTGTGTTTCCGGATGTAGGGAAGATTAATGACTATAAATTCACAATAATTCTCGAGCACGTCGTAGATCTCGAGCATACGTTGGTCTCTGTATAGCTGCTCAACCTGAAAATATTAAGTTAATTGATAGTTAAATAAATATATCATGTCCAAAAATAAATATCGAAATGAATTTATTATTATACCCTGTCGAAGGCTGTGTAGTGGTGGCCGTGTTTGAGGAGCTCGGTGACATCTTCTCGTAGCTGCTTCACGATACAGCGCCTCTTGTTCTTGAGAAGCTTGAGACGACACTGAACCCTTCTTATCAACTTTTTACTGTCAAAGACAGATTTTAATTTCGATACGACATAAATGAAATTTAGTAAAGAAGTTGAGAAGCAAAATTCCCAGTTACCATTTAGAAGCTTTTCTCCATCCAAAGAGGATTTCAAACATTTTTCCGTAGCTGTTTCGTCAGAACAAAGAGAGGTAGGAGTTCATGATTGTATAGAATTAGACTTGTATAGAATTAGTAGAAGAGGAGGGTGAACCGAACCACCCAGTGAGAGTAACAGTTGATTTTTAGTCATTTCTGGGTAGTTTTACTGTAACTGCTCCGCAAATCTTAGTGGAATAGGGAAGTGGAGCACTTGCTCCGACTCAAATGGTGAAACTTCTTTGGTTTAACTTGTGCTTCTCTTTTATATGTATATTAAAAAAAATATTTGTAGTCGGGATTCGTGTCAAAATTCATATGTGGATTTTAAGGCTCAAATTAAATAACAAATTGGGTCCTTGAATTCACAGGTGAATCTTTGATTAACAAGAAGTATCGATTTCAATACTTTTCGAGTGCTAGAGTTTTTTGAATTTTCTTGTAATCTATCATGCTTTCACGTGGTGTACTAGCTAGCTAGGAATCTTACCTTTAATGACAAAAATATTTTGCGCATAAATTACTTGTGCCTCCTTTTAGTTTCTATATATGACTTCTTTAGGACCGAAATTTCGTTGTTAAATATGAATTATTTTTGTAACCATATGCATGTATGTGGTTGGAAGGCTTGCAGTACTTTTTTGTGATGTGAGGAATTTGGAACTTCACTTTTTAACTCTCAATCGTTATGTATTGTGTCTAATTCAACTTCACAAGTTACGATTTTGAATTGAAAAAGCACAAGTTCAAACCGATAATGAGCTGATCAAACTCAATTCTCAGCACCACTTATACATACATATAAGTAATTATATTTTCAACGAACCAAATGGATTTAGTTTTTATTCTATCAATATAATAGAAAAATGAAAAATTGTACAAATGTGAATCGAAAATATATATTATTGCATAGGTAAATCATTAGCGTGAAGAAACAAGTGGGGTGTGACTATGAGCTCTTTTGCTTTTCTTGTCGAAAACATAAGGGTCAGTGCCTTGTAATTTTTGCTCGAGTCAACGAAATAGGTAAACAAACCTAGTTCGAATTGTAAGAGATAAAGTGCGTTGGTAACCAATGAACGTTTACAAAAGGCAACTTCAAGAGTTAACTACCCCGGGGGCGGGGGGAGGGGGGGGGGAATGCAAGCACGAGGCCACTTTCTGTTATTTTTAATTTTTTTTAATACAATTTAGGGAATTTTGGAGTGGGATATAAACTCAACCCCTAGATCTCATCCTACTCAAGGTTGCTCTTTACCAGTTGAACTATCACCCTTAGTCTGAGACTACGTACTTTCTAAATGAACCATTTAAAAAAAAAGATAATTATATAAGCACTTATTAGTGTGTGTCAATTGTTAGGCTCACATAGCTTGCATCAATGTCAGTAAATGGTGCCATAAAATGCCATCCGAATAGTGCATGCCATACAAATAGTGGTTAGTTACATGAATGTTAATTAAAGTTGGGTACTTTCTCCTACTTTTTTGAGAGAGAGAGAGAGAGAGAGAGGGAGGATAGATTGTATTAATTGATGAAACCGTAAATTTCACATACTGTCCCTGTCAATCTTTATATTTTGTATCGTCTGGGATCTTTAACTTTTTTCTTAACAAGTTGGTCCCCAACTTTTTATAAATCCACAAGGAAGGGCCTCTATTGAATATTTTCATGATTCGAAGCCAATGGCTGAGTAACCAGTGGCGACGACTGAATTTAAAATTCTTTTAGATGACCGTTTTCTAGAATTTGATCATTGCTAAACTTGATTTTTGTTAAGATTTGGTTAGATTATAATTTTATTTGTACTCGACAAAAGGTTCCCATTTTGTTGAATGATTTGATCTCGTTCAAAATTTGTTGTCTCTTTGTGCGTTCTTGTTTGGCAGAAGATCTCCCTTGTAAATCTGTAGTGTTAAGGAACATTACCAGAAATTAGTTTCTTTCTCTTTCTTTTTTCCCCATATCTGAAAGCCAATTACCAAATTTCAAGTTCGCCTACACATTATTGATTTAGGTGTATATTCATTTGAAAAATTTATAATAACTTATTAATTTAATTGAAAATTCAATTAATATAAGGTCTAGATTAATATATTCTTGTCATTTTGTCCCACCCAATTTGAGTGAGAATATCAGTTTTAAAACTCCACTTAATTTTGAATATGTAAAATATTCTTGGATTAACTTACTTATTACTTTTCTTGACTATGTAAAAGATTATTGAATTAATTTTTTTTTTTTGCAAGCAGATTCTTGAATTAACTTTTCTCTTCTTCTTCTTCTTCTTCTTCTTCTTCTTCTTCTTCTTCTTCTTCTTCTGTGAAAACCAACTAACTTACGTATTACTAGATTCAATAACAAAGCTGAAAAACGGTTACCAAAATAATAATAATAATAATAATAATAATAATAAATAACGATAGTGTGAAGGAATGATATTCGATCAATATAGTTACACAGATCTGTTAATCTTTTCATACCGATGCATGAATGTTGTAGAACAAATCTACAAATCCCAACAAATCAACAAATTATGGATTGCAAGTCGAAAAAGAGACTCAATTATTTATCCCAAATCAACTGAGAAAACAATAAACACAAGAGTCATGCTTAAATAGAAAAAACATAGTGTAACCCTAAAGACGCAAATTACACAATTGAACTAAATTACTTGGAGCTAAAGAAATAAAATTAAACGATTACGACATGTTTGTCTTTATTTTATCTCATCATTCTCCTTGGGTTGGAGAAGATTCGCCCTCAAATTTATACCGTCTTTTATCTAGCGTCGAGACGTACCATGCCCCTTAATTGGCCAATAACTTCATGCAAATTTATAATTCATTTTCCATCTTTATATCAAGTTTTTCTTGAAGCTACTGTGTCGGCCCATTGGTGAATGACTTCAATACGGGTAGAAACTAATGTCTTGCCCTTAATTAATAGTGCAAGCACTACCCACCAAATTAGTCCGATGGTGAATGTTATCAAAATTCATGGCTTGACTTGGGAACAGTGGATTCAATCCCCGTACTCGTCACTGCCTCAGTCAAAGGCTCCGAAATTGGGAATTTTGGTTACACATTCAGATTTACCATCACCGATTTTCATCTCCTTCATACTAATCAAACTAATTGCCCAGCTCAACTCCAAACTAGTTTCAAAACACCAATTGATTCCACGTTATATATCAACAACAAGAAGCTCCACCTTTTCAACTTCTGTATATATCTATCTGCTACACAACAACGCCCCTATCCCATATGTATCAACAACTATGGAATCGACACATGATTTTCCTTATTGGCGATGTTAAATTGCTAATCCTAGAACCAACGGTAGCCCCTTGGCACTGATAAACCCTAAATCCTGGATTTCTTCGCCGAGAACTATGTCCACACGTTACGAGCTCCATCGCCCTTGTCACAAATTGATGTGTCTCACCTTCCATATGCATGACTCATAAAATTTTTTTTTACAGCTTTGCAACTTGTTCCGGTAACTCAGCCTCGTGTTGCCTCAAATCTTGATCTACACGCAACATCTTTGGCTCTAATACCAATAAGATGTAGAACAACGTCTACAAATCCACATCGATCAACAAATTATGGATTGCAAGTTGAAAAAGAGACTCAATTCTTTATTCGAAATCAACCAGGAAAACAATGAACACAAGAGTCATGTTGGGGGAAAAAAAACTACTGTAACCCTGAAGATCGGAAGAGCACAATTGACCTTAAATTACTTATTATAGGGAAAGAGATAAAATTAAAACTAGTAAATAAATTTCTAAAATTGACGAGGACCTATATATCCTTCAAAGACTTACCCACGTAACTACATTAATAATAATATAATAATAGCAATAATAATAAATAAATAAATATATTACCTTAATTAATTAGACAAACACGTGTTAAAAGTGTAAAGACAACGTAGAAACGCATGTTTGGCTACGACTAATTTATAGGAAAGCAGGGAAAATGGCAATGTTTAAAGCATCTCTTAATTAAAGCATGCACGCCATACATATGTTGTAATGTCCTCAAACATAGGATCATTTTCAGAAATTTTAACCATGCATCTCTTAACTTTTTTCTCTCGTCCAAATTTCGTGAGGGCGGATGAAGAAGGGCCTCTCTTTTTTTCTCCCTCCTATTTTGGTGGTTCTTCTTCAGGTATAGCATCTTCCAGGATGAGTGTACGTCCACCTTCCTACGTCATGTTCGAGGAAACCAACGGAAACAACTGTCGGCCACCCCCTTATCGGCGTAATGTCCCCCGATACGATGCTGATAAGTATGACAAAAGATCCGGCGGGAAAAGTTGCTGCAAGTATTTCTGCATCTGCTATTGCTGCTTATTTGTTCTCATACTCATATTGGCCCTTGTAGTCGTATATTTCTTTATGGTTCACAAGCCTAAAGCACCTACCTACAATGTAGAAGATCTCCAAGTCAAGGCATTCGATGTTCAGCCGGATTTCAGCCTCAACACCAAATTTCTCGTTACCGTAAAAGCAGAAAACCCTAACAGCTACATCGGCCTCATATATGGCAAGGACAGCTCCGTTAACGTTATGTATACCGACACAAACCTTTGCTCTGGACAACTGCCGAATTTCGAGCAGGGGCAAAAAAACACAACTCTAATGAAGGTCGATTTGAAAGGAAAAAGTGAATTTGGGTCGGGTCTTCAAGAGGCTTATACAGTAAACAAAGACAAAAAGAAGATTCCATTGCTGGTAAAGGTTAGAGTGCCGGTAAGCGTGGTGGTGTTAAGTATTCGGACTAGGCAATTCGTTGTCTTCGTCAACTGTTCGTTGGTAGTCGATAACTTGGCTCCCAACAAGAAAATCAGTATCATATCGAGCACGACTACATTTGATATTAAATTCTGAGTTGATTGCTTTCACGGCCGGAAAATGTTTTTCTTGCAGTTGATTGATATCAATTATAAAGAGGTTGAGCTTTTGTTGGTATATATAGTTGACAATCTTTTTACAGAACTATAATGAAATTGACCTCGATTTTATGGTAAGATGTATGTATTTATGTAAGATGTATGTCTTTTCAAAAAAAAAAAATGTAAGATGTATGTCAGTGACCGCGAATACTGATGATTTTTTGCTCGTTGCCGACGGCTTATAATCTCATTTTCTAGTAGTGTCTTCAACGAATGTTTTTTTTCTTGTACGGAAAAAAAATTAACGTAAAATTATTTGTAAATTAATTGTATACAGGTGTATATATTACGTAGATTCTTTCAACTATTATTTTTTTTTTGAAAGGTTAGTTGATTTGGATTAGGTTTTATATTTCCTTTTTAAATTAGGATTTCAATTAGGATCAGGCATATTTTAAACCATATAAATGTTGGCTTATATGATTGTTTTCTCACCCTCTGATTACGAATACAAATTATTTTCAGGACAATTTATGCTACGTTTCCACCTTATTTTCAATAAGTTATTTAAAATAATAAAATTTCATTTAATAGCTGGCTGTCCATCCTTCAGTAGATCAGGAGACAAAATAGTAGTTCATATGACAAAAATAAGCCAAAATCATATAATCTAATAGTGGACTGTCAGGGCTACTCATTTAGGTAAGTCACGGATTATAATGCTTACGCATAAATATAAACATTTATGCATGCCAATTTCATAACATAAATTACACAAATATAGAAAAGATTTTAACAAAGAGTCCACTCTAGTTGATGCTTGAGACTAAGTGTGCATGCGCATTTGATTACGATTTTTTTAATGTCATTTATTTATTTTTTGGTCCAATCAAACACTGTTTTATTTTTCATGAAAAATATGCTCCATCTTAAACAAAAAAAAATAAAGACTTTCCGTCTTAGGTTTTAAGTAAATTAATTTGAATTAAAAGTTAATTAATATGAATATATGTATGTACAATTTGGTTAAAACAAATTCAAAATAAAATAATTGAACCAATAGATTGACTTGATGAAATAAAAAATGGGATTCATTAGTTCAAAATTTATTTGAACTTCGTACTAATCTTATGTTGATAAATTAGCAAAGAGAAGTCATAGAAAGCAAGTGGGGGTTTGTTCAAATAGTAAAGTTAACATAATTGTTCATTTAAAAAACCTCCACTTTCAAATTTTTTTGGTGGATACTCTTCTCTCTTATAACATTGGTTGTTCAAGTGTCATTTTGGAGACACCTCTAATAAGACGATTTTGTCCTCCTTGGGAGCCACGTTTATAGTAGGTGTCCCCCTTAAGGTTTTGTGAATTCCCTTGAAGGAATCATGTCTTCCAGGGATCAATTGCTCGACCTTTGCTTCAAGGGCCTTATGGTTTTTGAAATGATCCATGGTACCACTCTAGCTGCTTTATTTATCACCAATATGTTACCCGTGCGTTGCACGGACTTTAAAGAACCTATTTTTCAAAAATAACCTATTCATCAATTCTATCCGTTGCAAGTGTCGATTGTTTACTTATTTAATATTGGCAAATTAATCTAATAAATCATTGTTAATATACTCAATAAAAATTTATATCAAAACTTATTTATCATTGGCAAATTTTATTTCGTTGCATGAATTTGACCAATTACAATTTTTTTGCAAGTCAGTGGAATAAATTTTTACATTTGTGAGTGGTCGGTAATCTAACAAAACTATACACCACTAATAATAATATAACAAATTATTATCCTTCCAAGTAACGAACACATTAGCAATAGTAGAAGTAAAACACATAATAGTTTAAATGTTCAACTCAACAATGGATTACTTTTGTTCAAATGTATAATGCAAATAATAATGATTGCCATTACTTTGTTATCTATTTTAATTACTTCCTATCTTATTTTTTATTTTTATTTTTTATTTTTTGTTTCCTGTAATGTACGGGCGAAAAATCTAGTAGATAATAGAGTTACCATAAATCTAAGGATGACAATTTGACCTGTTGACCAATGAACAAATGGGCCCGCCACTAATACTTCTATCTTGTCCCCGATTAATCGGGTTCATGGGGTGGGTATTTGCCCTCCGTGATGGGTTTGGGGCAAGGATGACCCGCCCCAACATAGATGAATTCTAAGAAATTGAAATGTCAAAATTAAATTTAAACTCTAGCATTCATGTTTCATTCATAATAATAAAATTTTGGACTTATATCATATGCCACAATATCAAATATATATTATCTCTTAGCTAAGTATTACTTATATGAATAAAACTTTTGGTTTAAAAAACAAAAATAAAAAAATAAATAGGTCAATAATGGCTCTTGAAAGCCGAGGCATGGCTGCTCTCAAAACCAACCATATTGCCATTCCTACTTAAATTTTAGATATTGAAATATTTGTTAATGAATTTTATTACCTAGTTAACTTCATTCATTTCTTAATATTTTCTTTTTTACATACATTTATTAGAAAAGATTATTTATACATCTTTTATATTAAGATTTCGAACTTAATTATGCTATTAAATGTCATAATTAAGGGCAATTTTCATTCGACAACTTATTAATACCAACTCATTGGGAAAAAATTGAATATCGATTTTAAATACCATTATCATCCGACATTTCTAAGACTTTAGCTAATTTCAGTACTACCTTACCTCTATTCATTTTCATTTTTTGGTAAACCTATTAAAGTACATTAATCAGCACTTCGTTTTACACATTAAGATTTCTAGCTGTAGTATTCTAATGCCAAAATTATCACCAATTTTTCATTTGACAATTTATTTAAAGGAGCGTAATCTCAATTTTTTTTTATTCAAAGTTATATTTGTTGTATAGTTTTTTTTTTTTCTCTAACCATACTTTTTTAAGTCCATCCATCCCCCTTCCTTTTTATATCAAGTCAATTCCATTGATTTATTAATTTTTTCTTTTTCTGCATGAACTTATTAACATAAACTGACACTTTTTTTTTTAATTAAAATAAATTGAGACTTTCTTTATATTAAGATTTATTTACTATATTATTCTAATAATATAATTAAAACAACTTCTATTCAACATTTTATTAATGTCAGTATATTTATTTGGAAAAAGAAAATGAAACCACACCCACTTCTCCCCAATTCCCCCATACTCCCCCTTGTAAAAATTTGAAAAAAAACAAAAAAGATTAAGCTGAGTAGATAAATAGGTTATTAAAAATTACTATACAAAATTAAAAGATGTAAAATCATCCATTTTGTAGGGAAATGTGTAGCCACCAGGTCGTAAAAGTCAGCAAAGGTTAGAGGTCAACAAATGTCAACAGGTATAGGATCTTAGAAGCAGGCCTTAAGCACATCACCTAACCCAACGATCCACGACCTAACGACCAGAAGACCTAGAGACCTGATTCAGCGACCTTGAGGGCGGATATCTATTCCAGCGCTCCTGCGGAGTAGGGAGTCAGGGTACCGAGAAAGTGAGCTCGTAGCACCCAGACGTAATGTCGCGACCTAGCGAGCAAGCCCACTGAATAAAAACATGGGAACCCAATGTGGGAAATTTTATCACTTACAGCTGATGATATTCCAGCATTAAATGGAAAATGGTGGTTACCCGCCCTATGTATGGCTTGAGCAGCTATTAGTCAAAAAGTGAAGGATTAATCTCAGTCGTTTTGACACTTACGTCATTCTTGTGGGTCCAGCATTAAATACATACAATCATTACTCCCATGCAAATAAGTAAATGTACACTATAACTAGAGGCAAATAGAAAAGAGAAGGGGTTAGACACCAGCATCTCTCTCTTCTTGTCTTCAATACATTTATATCTTCCGATCTTTTCTATTTATTACAAACATTCCTTGCCATTTTTTACATTTATTGCTTATATCGATTCAAATATGAATTTCCCACGAATACAAATCTTGTTTGTTGGGTCATAAGTTAAATTCGGCATCAACAAATTAGCGTCATCTGTGGGAAAATCTTACAAAAAGCTTTGTAAAACAAATATCCTGTGAAATCTAACTTTCGATGAAAGAGAAATGAGTAGAAGACATTCCTAAATTCAAAAGACAAAAACTAGCAATGTCGGACTGCCTCCTAGGTTCTGTAAAAACAGAGGCACTGTCAGTGCCGGCCCCTCGAGGCCGACAACGGCAACAAAGAAGAAACTCTCCGGCGACAAGTAGAGGCCCTCATTGAAGAATCTGGTGGTTACAACAACACAAGTAGCCAACTTCCCAACAACGCACGATAGAATCTTCCCGTGGCGACTCCCCTTGGCGTACTGAAAATATCGAAAGATCTCTAGCAAGGGTGAATCCTCGGAGGAAACACGTCAAGAGAAGGCTGAGCTTCCCTCCGACTCAGAACTCCAGTCAACCAGCTTCTAACGCGATAGCTGTACCACTTCCTTCAAGAAATGCAGCCATAAGTAGTGTGTTCACAAGGCTAAGAACCCGCCCTCAACGAGGTTCCAGACATCCAAGGTCACCAGAGCCTCTGCGACCAAGTGAGCGCAGATAGAGGAGAAGAAGCCCAACGCCCACCCACCATGATAGCCATGCCTCCAACTCACCTGTAAAGACACTACGAGGCTAATGATTAGTCCTTTAGTAGATCCATGAGCTGGATGAGCCAGACCCAATCACTCACCTCCACCGATATGTGTCTTAGATAGAGCTCCATAATGCAACATGAGCTATTATGTATAAAGCCTTTGCACTTACTTTGGAAGGCAACGCGCAGACCTGGTACAGCAACCTAACCCCGAGACTTTTCACTGTTGGGAGCGGCTCTCCTTCGAATTTGCTTCCTAGTTTATAGGGTCGAAGGCTAGGGCCACCCCTAAGGAGATGTCAAGCAAGAGAAATTAGAACCGCTCAAAAGCTATTTGGACCGCTTCAATAGATAGGTCATGACTATGGAAAAGGTGGCAGACGAATTGCTTCTGATCCCGGTCAAATTGGGCCTTTATAAAGATACCCATTTTTGGTGAACAATGCACGAAGATCCCTCGAGCATTATAAGGAGCTTCTGAGGTGGGCTGAGAAATACATTAGTGCCGAGGAGGCCATTAAAGGGACCTAGCGAGCTAAAAAACCTCTGAGAGATGAGAGGAGGGACCAAAAGGCAAAGAAGAACCTGTGACATGGCGAAAAGCCTTCCAACTTGTTCAAGCCTTTCATCAAACTCAATGTCTCCGTTGAACATATCTTTAACATCCTACAGAATGACCTGATTCTACCTAAGTTAAGGCCCTTAAAGAAACCATTGAAGGAGGCTGACCAGTCCAAGTATTGTAAGTACCATTAGAGTGTGGGTCACAACATAGATGAATCCAGGCATCTCAAATAAGAGATTGAAAAGCTAATCGAATGGGGTACCTGAGCGAATACTTAGCAAATCACCAAGGACAGGACCGATAAGCTCGTCCCCATACCGACCTCAACGCTCAGCCCCTACAAAACCAATCTCCAGCTGAAATCCGCGTACTTGTCGGTGAAAACAACGGCATAGAGGGTTCCAAGAGATAGAGGAGAGGTCTCGTAAGAGAAGCCCAAAATTGCTACCACTTGCTCACGCCACAACCCCCGTCTCTCGAACCAGCTCGTTCTTCTTCTGCAATGCAGAAGCCTACGGTGTATTACACCCTCACACAGAAGCTATGGTTATCAATGCCAGTTTCAGGAGTTAAAATTCACAAGGCCCTGGTAGATAACGGCAACACTATCAATACTGGTGAACTTTTCAGCAAAGGAAAATTGACCATAAGAGCCTAAGGCCTTGTGGAACTAGGCTTCAGGGTTTTACTGGAGACTATGTGGAAGCTAAGAGTCAGATCACACTCCTCACTGAATTGGAAGACGAATCCTGTAAGAGAAGAATAATGGTGGGCTTCATTATACTGGACGTACCTTTGAATCACAAAGCAATCCTGGGCCGCCCAAGTATCAGCTTGCAAAGCATGATGGTAGGGAAAACTCTATCTCCAGTTACAGAGGTCAAAAGCATAATGCAAAGTGAGAAACGCATAGGAGATAGAGCTGAAACGCCTAAAAGGAAAAAGTGGGATGAAAACTGGGTTCCAACTTTGAATTTTGCACATTCTCTAAATTTTTGTACATCAACTGTCTGGTCATGGCTAAAAGATTAATACGCCTATCTGGCCCAGCCATAATTTTACGGCCTAACAGTTAATTCAAAAGGCGAATGTTTACTTTCCTGATGTAACATCCCCCTCTTAACGTGAACACAAGGTAAATCCGCAACAGTTAAGTAAAAAGGTCAGCGATCTAAGTTAGAACAAGTTTCTAACTAGTGACGTAACACCTGACCATGACTAGAACAATCTTCTAGTCAGTTCTCAATTAGGAGACTTTACGCTGATGACTGTTACAAGCTTTTAGTCAGCGCTCAAATAGAAGTCTTCATGCTCATGACTAGAACAAGCTTTTAATCAGCGCTGAAATGAAGACTGAACGCTCATGACTAGAACAAGCTTTTAGTCAGTGCTCGAGTAAAAAGATTAGTGATCTAAGTTAGAAAAGCTTCTTACTATCAACCTAACACTTGATCATAATTAGAACAAGCTTTTAGTCAGTGCTCAAGTAGAAAACTTCGCGCTTATGACTGGAATAAGCTTTTAGTCAGCGCTCAAATAGAAGACTTCACGCTTATGACTAGAACAAACTTTTAGTCAGTACTCAAATAGAAGAATGAGCGCTCATGACTAGAAAAAGTTTTTAGTTAGCGCTCAAGTAAAAAGGTCAGCGATCTAAGTTAGAATAAGCTTCTTACTAGCGACCTAACACTTGACCATGACTAGAACAAGCTTTTAGTCAGCACTCAAGTAAAAGACTTCGCGCTTGTAACTAGAACAAGCTTTTAGTCAGTGCTCAAGAAAAAAGGTCAGCGATCTAAATTAGAACAAGCTTCTAACTGGCGACCTAACACTTGACCTCAACTAGAACAGGTTCGTAGTTAGCGCTAAAGTAAGAGGTTTCGTGCAGAAAGCTCGGACAAGCTCCCTCCTTAGCGACCCAACACTCGGGGGCAAGTTGCCAAAGTCTTAACTTGCAGAAATCAAAGCAAGCTACCAGTTAAACAGGCCCACACTGGACAAATCCTCGGCCTATTATGCCAACATGTTAAATTAGAGACCTGAGACCAGAACGAGCTTCTCGGTAAAGTATCCTAATGCTTGGTGTGAGGTATGTTTGGGTTCCTAGACAAATAGGCATAAGCAGAGACATGTTCATCACTAAACAAGAATGATGTATAGTACGTTATTTCGACAAACTGTAAACAAGCTAACACTTCAAGAAATTTTCATTATATTCATCAAAGATTACAAAAGGCAAAAGAAACTGGGATACAAAAACTTTCAGGCTTGACCCTTAGAGTACGAGACCACTTTTCCCCCAGCTGGAACAACAGTCTCAACCTCCGCGGTTGTAGCAGTGTCCTCAGCACACTCCCTATCGGGGATTCCCACTTCTTCTTTGACAAGAGATGGCACCTCAGCGGGGGCAGGAGCTCCTGATTTAGATATGATCTCAACCTCTTCCTCTTCATCGTCAGAGCTCACATAGCAGTATTCTTCTTTCAATTCTGTGACTTGCTCTTTGAGAAAGGTTGTCGCACTCGGGACGTTTCCTCAGGATCTCCCCATGGATCTCTTTTGCCGTCTCATAGTAAAGACCAGCGTTAGCGCTCTTAAACTTTTCAGACACATTGTATTTCGCAACCGCCTCTCGATATCCAATGAGGTTACTGGCGACAGCTCTTTTCTTATCCTTCTTTAGGACCTGTTCATAGCTTGACCTCTCCGCCACCAGCTCTATGTCCTCATACTTCTTCTTCCAGGCCCCAAGTTTAGTTTGTAAGTGAGCTGACTTTTCCCTGGAGACATGGAGTTCTTGCTGTTTCTCCCTAAAAGCCAATTCAGCCTCTTCATTGGCCTTATTGGCCTCTGCCACCTGGTCAGAGAGCTTTCTATTCTCTCTGAGGAAAAGCCCCATGTAGGCCATAGTATGTTCATCCAATATAGCGGACTAAGCTAGCATCACCCCACTAGCCTACAAGAGCTTCGCCATCGTTGAGTTAGCCGCAAAGCCTTCCTATTTCTTAGACCAACCTTATGCCACACTACTCATGGCATCTGTAATAGGCCCCGGCAACCCCAGGATGCTGGCAGAAAAAGGTTTCCTGGCCAAGTTAAACTTGTGCAGCGCCTTTGGTTTTTTGCTAATGAACTTCTCTATCTTAGCCCAGTGAGCTTGGTTCACTGGGAGACAAAGATCTCCACCCAGAGTATCAATGGGTCCCTTAGCGGGTCACTCCTTTCTAGGTTCAAGAGGTGCAGGGACAGTAGGGGAAGGATTGGCCATGGGCTCCTGGATGGCCAACTACCTTTTGTCGGGTCGCTCTGAGGCAATTGCATCATTAACTATTATAGGCCTTTTCTCGGCAGCCTTATCTTACCTCAATTTCTTTTTCTCCTCCTAGCTGCTCAAAGCCTCAGCGAGCTGCTCAACAGTCCTCATCTCCTCAGCTTTATCACATACTGCTTTCCTTTTCTCCCACGCAGCTCTCGTCCTTTCGGCCTCTCGAATAGCCCGTCTTTGGCCCTTGAAAAGGTACTTTTTTGTCTAGAAATGAGCAAGTATCAGAGTGCTATAAAGTATCCAAAACGTAGGTCATCAATGTGTAAGAAGAACATCATACAATTACTTGGGTTCCTAGAAATGTGCACGGTTCTAGGAACAGACAGGCCCGTGCTTATCAGAATATCCTCATCTGTCAGATCCACAACGTGGCGGTGATGTTGTGGTATTTGGGCTACGATCTCTGCTCACTCCCGGAATGGCTGAGGTAATGCTTGACCTCGCTTGATACCTAGCAAAAAAGGGAAATACAATTAAGTGTCAGTCTGTCAGCTCGCAGAAGAAGTTCTATCGAAAATATGCTTACCGTGTTCTACATAGCTCGTCGGGATACTCGTGTCCTTGTCACCTGGACTCAATGTTCTTCGCCACTCGTCTCCCACCTAGAACCAACTCTCTTTCTAGCTAAGGCCAGATTCAGACGCCCTTTTTACTAGGCTTCCCCAGATATTTAAAGTCCCAGCCTTAGATTGTGCTGCTATTTGGAACCACCCTCTCCCAGAGGTCGAGGCCCCTAGCACGTAGTACAAGTTAAAGTCCTCTGGACTCGGATATCCTTATCCCTTGTGTTGCCATAGAGCAAGGACCCCAATGACGGTCTTCCAACTTATAGGAATAATTTGAGAGGGGTCAATTCTCGAGGATCTAAAACATCATGGTTCTCGTTGCCACGCACCCCCTGGGGAGGCAATAAGCCCGTTCTCTTTCATAGGGGACCTAAATTGCGATGCGATTAGGAACGTGATAATCCTGCCTTATTGGGTGTAGGTCAGTTTCCTTTACTTTCGAAGGAATATGTTTGCACACCCACGATCGGTCTTTATAGCAAATCACTGCCACCGAAGGCCTTCCACTGGAACTTACCTTCTCCTCATCATCATCCTCTTCACTCTCATCATTTGTCCAATTAAATTGGACCTTTGACACCAGCTCCGGTGTCGCCCCCGCCGTATCATTGTCCATAGACTACTCTACGTCCACTACTGCCTCATCACCTATGCCACTCACTGGAAAAAACCTCTATCTGGCTTCCATTCTACTAAATTCCCTCAAATACTAGAGATTACTCAGGGTTTCTAGCAGGTTTGCAGAAAAATTCCCTATAAACTAGGAAGAAGAGATTATTACCTTGGCACGAAGACTATCTCGAAGGCTTGAAGAACACCAGAAATGGATTAACAAGTGTTAAGAAAGCCTGAAGAAAATAGCAACAGAAGTCTCTTGGAAACTGATTACAAAGAAAGACAATGTGGAGGGGAAAAAGGTATGAATGGATAGAGGTATAAACAAGATTTGAGGGAAGATATAATGGCCACGACCACGTAGGACATTGGGAAATGAAGAGGCAACATTCAGAGTAATGATTATTGCCTTGAAGTCCCTTGAACATGCCATTCCATCAGATGATGGACACATGGCAGAGAGCGCCATCTCAACCTTTTTCGAAATTCAAAGAGTCAGATTTCCCGTGGCTAAAAGTCCCAAGAGAATCGCCAACTAGCCTTCAAGGCCGCTAACCCTGAGCTCAAGGAATAGTGACCATAAGAGGGCATTTTATAGCCACTAGGTCATAAAAGTTAGCAAAGGTCAGAGGTCAACAAATGTCAACCGGTATAGGGTCTTGAAAGTAGGCTTAATTGCCTCACCTAACCCAATGATCTTGCGGCCTAATGACCAGATGACCTAGAGACTTGATTTAGCGACCTTGAGTGTGGATATCTATTCCAGTGCTCCTACTGTCCAGGGTGTCTATGTACCGAGGCGGCAAGCTCATAGCACTCAGACGTATCATCGTGACCTAGCGAGCAAGCCCACTGAATAACAACATGGGAACCCACATGGAAACTTTTATCACTTAAAGCTGATGGGGCTCTAGTATTAAATGCGAAACAGTAG
>CAVNYN010287390.1:7206-45094 GCA_963692815.1 Nyctanthes arbor-tristis
CCCCCCCCCCCCCCCAAAAAAAAAAAAAAAAAAAACCCCAAAATTCTATTTATTGATTTCCACGCAGTAAATTCTACCTTAACAATTTTCTAACAATCTCTCTTGTTTGCTGTGAGGATTGCACCTCAAAATTCCTCACCTCATGAATAATATACGCTTCAATGCTAAATATACCTTTCTTAAACACTGTTTATGAAAAACTTTTTGGTTTTTATGAATAGTTATTGAATGCATAGTAAAAAATAATAAAAAATTATCTTTAGAAATGATTTAGGCTAGTAATTTTCTTTATTAAATTATTATGCAATGATTACAGGTCTCCGTTGTCAGCTTCTACGAAACCGTCCACTCCAATTTCTTCAAGTAGTCAGCCTCGAGTAAGGGGTCATGGGAGTGCTTCGTTGCCTTCAGTTCACTCTCAAATAAAGGTTCAGGGGAGGATAACCAGGAAGTAAGAATTCTTTCTTTTGATTGTGCATCTACTATATATTTCAGTTTTCTAAATGTAATATCTGGTGGATGTATAAGATGATCTTTCATAAGCTGTAGTTATATCTAATCACAAAACAAATTCTTGCTGATTCTGTTTTGCAGGGATCTGAAAATGCATAGATTGGTATTTGAAGAAGATGTTCTTCCTGAGCGCACGGCATTGACTTATGTTCTTCATGGAGAGGTCAGTGCAATTTATTGCTGCATTTATCTTTAAGAATTTCCTCTTCTTTCTAGAACAGGTTTTTTTTTTTGTTGCTTGATTAGCATTGTGGAGGAGGTAAAAGTAGTTCTGGATCAAAGTCATAAATATTATTTGAAGAATGACTTTTGACTTACCTCTTTCTCTTGAGCAGAAAGTACTTGAGGGTTATAAAGAAGGTTTTGGTATATTCTGTCTTTGCTGCAACAAAGTGGTACATCCATCTCTATTGTCGGTTGAACCCTAAATTCTGCATTTGGTCTGCTATAGCTGTAAAATGCTCCTTGTTTCTGATGTAAACATTATTTGTTTCTATGGATAGGTGAGCCCCTCTCAATTTGAGGCGCATGCTGGTCATGCTTCTCGCCGAAAGCCGTGAGTATTTCTTGAATATTCCTGTTTCGGGCTTTGCCAGGAGAGATTGCAGTTTTCTTTTTGTTGTGTTTGCCCTATAATTTGTGTCGTGTTATTGGGCAACAAATTTTACAAATGGCCTATCTTGTTGCCAATTGGAATGAACACCTTCAAGGATTCTAGATAGCTTGATCTGAGGCCATAAGTAATATATAGTACAATCTCTTTGAATTGGTTTAGGTTTTCATTACCGTTAATATGGGCCTGTTCGGTTTGGCAGTTACATGAACATATTTACATCCAATGGGGTGTCTCTGCATGAGCTGTCTCTCAGATTATCAAAGGAACGTAGAATCTCTCCTGAAGAGAATGATGATCTCTGCTCTATATGCAAGGATGGAGGAGATCTTCTATGCTGTGACAATTGTCCACGAGCTTTTCACACTGGTGAGCATAACTTGCCTTTGCAATGTGTTTGATAGGCTATAGTGTCGTAATTTATTGATTTCCATGATTTTGCTCCTTGATTAGTAAATACTGGGTGGGATATCGGGAATTAAAACAATTTTTTGCTCCTCTTGCAGAATGTGTTTCTCTTCCAAGTATTCCTCAAGGCAGTTGGTACTGTAATAACTGCCAAAATATGTTCCTGAAGGAACAGTTTGCAGAGCGCAATGCTAATGCAATTGCTGCTGGGAGGGTTGCTGGAGTTGATGCCCTCGAACAAATAACCCGGAGGTGCATACGTATCATCGAAACAACAGAAGCTGATGTTGGTGGATGTGTCGTTTGCGGGTTGAGTTTTTTCTCTAATCCTTAACTCTGACTGAATTTATTTTGACATTTAATTGAAGTCTTCTGTAAATTGTTCACATGGTTGTTTCATTTGGTGGTTATTCTAATATGCAAGTAATGTTATTGAGATACTCAAGGGATGGCTGCAAAAGTTGAGCTCTGCACTTGCACTTATATATTTTGCTTAGCATAGCTCATTAAAAATATATTACACTTCTGGTGATCTTTCTGTTATTTCCTTTACATTTTTCTTTTGGTGCTCTTTGGATTTCTTTCCCCCCTATAAGTGATTCCGGCTTAGTGCTTGCAGGGGTCATGATTTCAGCGCATCAGGATTTAATGACCGTACGGTTATCATTTGTGACCAGGTATTGTCAAGTTCAACAATTAACGGGTCTTTGAGATCAAGATCTTTTTCCCCTTTTTCATAAGAGTGATAAACATTGTGACTTTTTGGTAGTGTGATAAGGACTATCACGTTGGTTGTCTGAGGGAGCAGAAGATAGATGACTTGAAGGTTTGTTAGAAATGCAATCGTGTGCATACGGCTCAAAATAATCTGGTTTTTGCATTACAGAATGTGCTTTTGTAAATTAATGATGCCGTGGCATCACTGCAGGAATTACCAGAAGACAAATGGTTCTGTTGCAAACCTTGCAGTAGTATCCATTCTGCTCTCCAGAACTTGGTTACCGATGGTGATCAGATGCTTCCAGAAGCTCTCTTGAGCCTTGTGAGGAGTAAACATATGAAAAAAGGTTCAGAGCTTAATCCTGAGCTCAATATAAGATGGAGGCTTCTGAGCGGGAAGTTGGCTACTGAAGATACTCGGGTGTTACTTTCTGGGGCTGTCACTCTTTTTCATGTATTCCCTTCTTGTCTTCTTTGAAATTTATTTATTTTTTTTCTTTTGTGGGGGGGGGGGGGGTAATGTGCCCTTGTCTTTGGAGAAGTACCATAAGAGAGACCCTTACATTGTCTACTGTTGTTGAGTGGAGATGTTTCTTCTTTCAGTCTACTGTTTGATTTGGGTATTCATTTTATATATCTGATGGTTAAATAATGTGCTTAATGATTGTTTTCCATCTTACAATGTGTTACAGGAGCAGTTTGATCCTATTGCTGATTCTAGTACCAGCCGTTTTGATCTTATTCCGCGCATGGTTGACGGGTAATCATGTGGGCCCTTACATTAATGCATGAATTTAATTGCAGATTACTTTCTTATGGGCATCGTTGATTTACCGGAGCAGTTTGATTGTGTACTTGATGCATTGTTTTGCCCATGATTTGCAGGGGGTCATTCAAAGGCCAGGATTTTGGTGGCATGTTCTGTGCCATATTGACAGTCAAGTGAGAATCATTTATTTTTGCTGTTGCATTTTCTCTCCCCTGAGTCACTTTTTATTCTGATTCACTGAGTTTCTGCAGCTCATTGGTTGTCTCTGCTGGGATTGTTCGGATTTTTGGGCAGGAAGTTGCAGAACTTCCTTTAGTTGCCACATTAAGAGATTATCAGGGAAAGGTCAGACTTCGGAAATTAGATACTAAGGACCTGCCGAAGATACACAAAATCCTGAATTTGGAGTACCATATATTCCTTAAAGATACCATGTATCTATATTTATTTTATTTATTTATTTATTGGCAGGGGTACTTCCAGTCACTCTTTTCCTGTATTGAAAATCTTCTTGCAACTTTGAATGTGAAAAGCCTGGTGCTTCCGGCTGCAGATGAAGCAGAATCATTGTGGAAGAACAAGTTTGGGTTTGAAAAGATTGGCCAAGAAAAAGTATTTGAGTTTCATATTTCTGTATTTGTTTCACAAGCGTTAAAGGGTAAATCTAGAATTTATTAATCAGTGCTTGTATTTGTATTTGCCATTGCAGCTAGATAAGTACAAGAAGGAATACCAATTGATGATATTTCAGGGAACGTCTGTATTATATAAATCAATCTCCGAGTCTTGAAATATCAGCTGATTTAGAGGACAATGTTGGATCTTTTAGCTCTTTTTTTGGAAGGTCGTCTTGAACTGAAGGGCCGAATTTTGTGCGATGTATACAATTTTGTAGTGGAATCACATTCCTTGAGCAAGCTTTTTGGTTGCCATCTCTTGGCTGGATTTACTGGATATTACAAGTGCATTTTGGTTGTTTGTAAAATTTCCATAGGAAAAAAGAGGCAGAGGCCTGAATCCATTGGACAAATGGGTTTTGGTGCTTCACTTAAAAGGGAAGGGTTGAAGCTCGTTGATCTGGACGAAGAATTTTGGAAAAATCAGAAGTTCAATTTGCCATTGGTGTAACAAACAGAAGTGTTTGTTCATTTACATTTTATATATATTAAAAAAAAGTCCTTTTATTTCTTTACGTTTCATATTTTTAATGTGGTTGGTATTTTATTTATTTATTTATTTTTGAGAGCGGTATTTTAATTATTTTTGGGCAAAGTTTTAAACTTGTCGTGTTGAATATATAAGGGTGCCTTTTAAATTGACTCGGCGAGGACCTGTCGAATGGGTTGGTTATGCTCTTGATCAAAATTCTATGCTATATTAACATACACAAAGACGAAATGTTAAATTTGCTCTTACCGGTGGGTAAAGTCACATTATTATAAGTTGAATTTGCACAATATATAAGTTTCATTTTTCCCCCTTCCTTCTATGGCATCTCGACGACTGTACACGTTTTTTATGTTTAATTAGCAATAAATATAGATAAATAATAACTAACCATTACCAATAGAAAATTTTCTGTTGTGATGTGATTTGGGTCGTTTTGTTGATGCCGTTAACTAAAGGGGGAAAATTTTCAAAATTTGAAATTCAAATACAAAGGAAAACATTTCCATTTTTTTAATTCCAAAAATAACCTTTAAGTAGAGAATATATTCCTCCGCCTTATTTCTTCCAATTCTCTCCGCGTCGCAATTGCAAACACCATTTCTCTCTCCCTATTTGAAAATACACTGCACAGGTTTGTACATATTGCTTCAGGATCAACTACAAACTTTGGGTTTTTTCTTTGTCTTCTTTATTATTGATTTTTATTTTTTTTATTTTTTTCCAGAGCGGCAATTTAAAGGATCCAAAAACTTGAAATTTGGAAGTAAATCCGAAATGGGTCAGATCCAGTACTCCGAGAAGTATTTCGATGACACCTACGAATACAGGTATTTTTTCAGTTGATATGATTTTTTTTCCCTTTATATGATTGTATTGTTTTTGTTGTTATTTGGCATTTATGACTTATCTTGGTGAATTTTGGAATTTTTCAGGCACGTTGTTCTTCCGCCAGAAGTGGCCAAACTGCTTCCTAAGAATCGTCTTCTTTCTGAAGTAAGTCTTTTTGGTTTTTTTTTTCTTGGTTATTATTTCAATGCACGATGCTTTCTCTTGTTGGTTAATTTTAAAAAAAAAAATTGATGCAACTAGGGTTTTGTAGTGATAGATTATGCGACCAGAAAAATGGAATTAGTATATTTGTGTGGCTGTTTCTGAATAAATATTTGAAAATCCCTTTAATGATTTTGGAAACGCAAAGGTGGATTCCTGCAGATTAGTAGTAATGAACGCCTTCACTTCCACAAAAATAAGCTTCTAAGTGTTTTTTTTTCTCCACTCAAGTAAAATTGATCAGTGAGTGTTTTTTAAACTTGGGTTTCTTGCTACGTCTTTCTTGATTTTGTAATCCTAGAACGAATGGCGTGCAATTGGGGTTCAGCAGAGTCGTGGATGGGTCCATTATGCAATTCACCGTCCCGAGCCACACATCATGCTCTTCAGAAGGCCACTAAATTATCAGCAACAGCAGGAGAATCAAGCTCCGCAAATTCTTGCCAAGTGAAGAATTATTGTTCTGGTTTTTACTTGTGCTGAAATTTTCGTTTCATCTAGAAATGAACTTGCCATAAGATAGTACTATATAGCTTGAAATATGTGATTATGTGTAATGTCGGAAGTGTTTGAAAATTCCTATTTGAAAACCCAATTAATGTCTGATACTACGACCTTGATCTCAATGGTAATTGAATTTTATGGTTACTACTTCAAATATGTTCTTGAATGTTAGTATCTTTTTTCTATTATCAAAGGATTATGTCTTGTTGCTTTATCTATACATTAGTATGTAGAGTTACTTGGTTGCTGATGCTTGGTATTTGAGTGTTTCGGGCCAAGTATTTTACCTACATTTGCTCGCTTATCATCTTAATCATTCTCGTATTCTCTAGTGGTCAGATAATAACTATGAGCCTGTGACATTTGGTCGGGATGAATGCTAGTACTGAGTGTTGAACATTATCTTCTTTGGCAATTAATAATTTCATGATCTTTTTAAGTATGGGCAATTTTCTGTTCCAGAATTGGCTGGATTCAAATAAGTTCTTTGGTGAATCTTGGAACCTTATTAAACAATCTATATAGGTTGAATAATTTTATTTGGACAAAATAGACATGTGGCTGTGTGATTGATTATTGTATTTGCTTGTGATGATGCCTTGTGCAAAATTATGGCTTGACATTTGAGCAAAATGGAGCAGTTGCCTCAGCATATTCATGTTTGGGCCTGAAATGTATTGTTTGCATTTGGAGAACAATCAAGCATGTAGAATCTGATAGTCTCGTAAGATCACTATCTGTGATTTGCTTTGGAACATAGTTAACTAAATTAATAATAAGGGAAAAGAGTTAGACCAATCATATTGAGGTCCTAATGTCACATTACTTCTTTTTCCTCTTTTTTTTTTTTTTGGTTGCTTGAAATGGAAAAACAGAGAATGAAGAAGAAAAATAGATAAAAGCATAAAAAAGATCTATAGTAAACCGCTAGTTTTACCTTTTTTACATAGACCAATAAAAAGTGGGGATAAATTGCTCTCCCTATTGAGTACGTAAGTAGTTGGGCTCACATAGTTCTCAACTTTGGGTTAGTGTCAACTTATAATTTTACAGCTGGTCTGAAGATAAATAAGCAAGTATAGGTGTTCCATGGTTTCATTACGCTATCTTGTGTTCTTACTGCACTTGTGGGTCCGTTGTAGATAAAATTAAAAAATAAAAGGTTTATGCAGTCAAATTTATTTGAATCTTCCTCTGTTTTCCCCCTTCCATTTAATTGAAAATAGTTAGCGGTTGTTGTTTCTATCAATAACATGATACCTGTCTCAAACATGCTCAAGCATAGTAATGGCCCGGAAAACATTTACATTCTTGAAATTGTTATTTTGTTTTCTTTGAGTCCATCGAAATTATTATTTTTTGTGTGCGGGGATGTGTGTGTTTTCATGTTTTATCTATTTAATTGAGTTAATATTTTGCAACCAAGCAGCTGTCAAGCTGAAAAGGCATCCACCTCAAAATATGCACATAAAGAGTTGTCCACATGATCCTATTGGATTGGAATGATGAGGTAACTAAAATAGCCCACACATGTCTTGCACATCTCCATTCTTTAACTTATCTAATTTTTAAGTGGGTCCGTTGAATTAAAGCACCCATGCAAATACGAACCTGACCTCCTCTTATGTTATTTTATTTTTTAAAATTTTCAACAGCCATCTGTAAAATGAAAAATCTAATCGGAAGTACGTCTGTTGTAAAAATTACATAGGAGAAGCCAGTTACCAAATTAAAGAGATCATATACATCATCTTTGAACATGTATATGCAGCATAAATGGATACTTGGATACACTCGATATATGTGACGTCTTCTTATCTACTAGTTTTATTCACTTGAATATGACTCTACATGTAAGTCTATAAAACAAATGGAGGGGAAGACACTTCATATACCAAGTGTCTCAATAATAAAGACGTCTGGATCAAAATTGGATTAGAATTCCACCAGTAGATGGCACAATAATGTGCAAATCCATCTCTCCTGCTTCTTTTGGGATATGCATATTTATCCATTTATTATTCTTCTTTCTTTGTAATAAAGAGTAATTACCAATAAAAAGATTCTTAGGCATATATATATATATATTTTTTTTAATTTTGAAAGAAAGTAATTTTAGTATTTGATGTGATTTGATTAAAATTTGAAATTTATTGGTAGAGTATTTATGAGGTGTGTGGGTGTATTTTTATTTTTAACATAGTAGTACCCCACTATGCGTGTGCTTATATTATCTCAATGAATCTTCTCAACCTCCCAATATCTTTTGTATTTTGGAAATCTCATACAAGTGCCCACATGCTTGCCTTAACAATAATAATCAGATAAACGTGCACATAACAAACACTTAAGAGTTAAGTCATAACTCGTATATATAAGTGATTTAAGCTTACCCAACCCCAACTCCCCACTCCACTCTTGTCTGTTTGGTGAAACAAAGAATCAACTTTTTGTTGAGTTCGATGAATTTTGATTCCTAACAAGCCAATAAGACTTGGTAAATTCTAGAGCGAACTTCTGGAATATGTGTACTGATGCTTTAGCTACGACTAGTTTCAATCTTATCATCAAGTCGTTAATACGGTTTTGGGTGGTGGTTATTTGTGACACACGTTGCAAACTTTGTTAGATGAATATAGTGTGAATTGGTGGACTAAAAGCTAAAAGTGAAAAGAGAAACATGGGATGAAAAGATGGTAACAAACAGCTCAATTTTGTATACTCTCTCTGAAAAACACACAAAATTGCAAAGAATTGCAGTTACAGAAGCCCATCTTTGCATTCATCAATCTTTGTCAATTTAATGAAACAAACATGGATTGAAGGAAAGGGTAGCCAATTTAATGCCCTATAACCTAATCCACGACTTTACTTGTGGTGCTGGTTTAAATTTTGCCTAACCTCACCAACTAACAATCTCTCTTTCACACACACAGAGAGATGGATTGATTGGAGAATGAAAAAGATGCCTCGCTCACTTTTCTTGAATGAAAGGCAACCACTTGCTCACTCAAAGAATTCATTCAACTTCAACGTGTTCGAAGATTAATTAATCAAATACTAATAACATTTGATTTGATAACAATAATTATATAAGGAAAAAATTGTGAATAAAATTTTTACATGGAATAATTATGATCCTCCTAGTAGTGGCAATCCACCAAGGCCACGGCGGAAAAGACCAGACCTTGATGGTTGGGAGAAAATGGGAACTTGGTCTCCGGTCCCGACTCCGGCAATTGATCGTCTTCTTCTGCCGGAGCCGGCAAATTGAGATCCAATGCAAGAGCGTTTCTTGGCTTTTCAGCACCACCAGATGATGATTCATTAACTGATCTTGTACTATTGTTAGGGTTCCTATGTCTTCGCATGTGTCCACCCAATGCTTGCCCTGACGAAAACTCTGCTCCGCATATGGAGCACTCGTGAATTTTGGTCTTGTTGTGATCATAACAACGAAAGCTTTTGTGGGATTGCCACTGTTCTTCTTCTTGATGATCGTGGGATGAGACACAAGCCGGAGTTTCTTTCCTATCAATAATTTCCATTGGCTTCGGCTTCTTGTGACTTGCTCTGTGGCCTCCTAATGCTTGAAATGATGGAAAACTCCTATTGCAAGTTTTGCATTCATAAACACACATGCCGTGATTTTTTGGCTCGTTTTTTGGTGGTAAAGCACCACCTTGTGCTAGAAGAATTAGACAATTGGCCATGTCTTCATCTTCCTCAGCAATGCTTGTTGATATTCCGGTACTCGAGGTAGTTGCAGATGAAACCAATGAATGAAACTCGCCGCCATCACCATCGCCGCTTGATGACAAGGTGGAGGACGAAGGCCTGTGCCGCTTGGTACGCTTTCCTTTAACAATCGAATTATCGTTGGACCCGGCCAAAAACTCTTCCGAGATTTCCATGTTAGATAGAAACTATCAAGCTAGAGATAGAAAAGAGTGAGTATATATTGGTCTAAGAAGGCGGAGAGGGAGTGATAAGAGAGTGTGATGGGATTGTGAGAGTGGGCTAATTTATATATATATATATATATATACACACACACACATATAGTGAAAAATAGCAAGTGTGTGGAGTCAAAAGCCACGCTCATGAACAGTTACCAATTAGAACTAACACTTTAGGATGTTTAATTTCTTCATTAAATGAGACGTAATTGAGGGAGTGAGACGTGTAACAATCAATAGATATATTTTTTGGCATGAATATATAAACACAAAGCATTAAAGCAAAGAGCATTTCACGTTAAAACCGTGTTCCACACATACATCATTTACTCTCACTTCTTAGACTTAAAGAAAAGTATACTATTTCTAGAGAGATGAAGATCGTGTGGTGAGTGAGAGAGAGACAACCAACAAGACTCAGTTGGCTTTCAAGCAAACCCATACCCCTTTTTTTATTTTTTTAAAAAATTAATGTGGCATTGAAAAAAATGCAATTATCCGTTTCTAAGAATTCATAGTTTATAAAACAGATCCATATCAACAAATATGTCAGCATTATTATTTCTAATTGTTTTGGACAAAGTCTCTCTTATGAGATAGACTTGTGTAGATGTGATGCATACCGCACAAAAAAAAAAATGCATACAAAAAGTTAATAAATGAATATGTATTTCACTAATTTTCTAACACTCAAATGAGTACAATTATAACACTCAAAGTTCTATATGAGTCCATGTATGCACACCACAAAACTGCATGTATTCACGTGGTGGTCATTGCTTAATTTGCCAAACGCATCTACTCTTTCAGTATGTATATACTTCGAACAATAATTTTTTTCAGAAAGAATAAATGTCACAAAAAACTTATTTAGTATCTACGCATCATCTTGCTGAAATGGAAAATATTATTGGTATAACAAAAATATACAACAAATTATATAAATATACATGTGACTCATGTGATAATTATTAATAAAAAAAAAGTGTTGTGACCTGAATTATAAGAGAATCTTGTAAAGTGTATACTTATAAAAAGGTAATTGGCACAAAAGCTCTCTATCTTTTGGTGTTATTGTACAAATTATCCTTACGTTTGATTTTTTAGCATTTCATCCCCATATTTTCTTTGCAGAAATCACCCATCCTACCCATTTGCGTTTAGTTTTCTGCAATTACAAAAAGGGATTTTTGTCCATCTACATTTAAAGTTTAAACAAAAAAATGAAAAGAAACCCAAACAAGATTCTAAAATTAATTAGCATTATTGAAAAAAAATAGTTGTTCAATAATCAAATTATTTTAATTGGTTTTGAACGACAATAATTATTTTGGGAATTCATTTGCAATTTTTTTAGATTTTTGAACTATGACGGGACGAAAATGCCGTGTTGAAAATGAAGACAAATACATATAAGGATAAATTTTACAAGAAGAATATGAGAGTAGGAATAAAATTGTCAAAAAAATAAAAAATAAAGACCACTTGCACAATAACATTAAAAGGTAGAGGCCTTTTCCGCTAATTATTCTTTTATAAAATTTGTAATACACATGTAACACTAGTACGTTAGAAACGGACAGGAGAATAAAACTTTTGGGTGGGGACACAAGTGGGCATAAGATAATGGGAGTGTGTAAACAGTTCTGGCACCTCATAGGGATGATGGACCCTCCGCTACTTGTGTGACTAAGGGTTTATTTAAAGCTCTTTAAGTTTTTAATTTATAAAGTGAATTTATAAGAAGTTGAAATGAGTGGTAGAGATTTAATTGAAGTTTAAAATGTATGGTGATTGTTGAGTAGTTATCAGATTAACAGTCAAATCATGTTAGGTGAATTTATAAAGAGAAAATTTAAAGAGGATCAAACAACCCTTACTATCAATGCGTGAGGCACGCTCCCTATTGGCGCGTTGACGTTTCAATGCCACTTTTCAGCTTTTACGCATCACCGACTTGTACCTTGTCTTTCCATTATTTTGAGGGCCAAGTAAAGTACAACAGGTCAAATTCAAGTAGTGGCTTGTCAAATGTCAATCAAATTAATTTAAACTATTTATTTTATCACTTAATTATAAAGAGAGAGAGAGAGAGAGAGAGAGAGAGAGAAATTACAATTATTTTTTAAATTTTGCAGGCGATGTACATTTCCATATCGGATATTAGTTTTGCAATTTCATCCGTGAAAAATAACTTTACATTTGGTTATTGTATCTGTTTATAAAATTTAGTCATCCAAATTATTTTTTACATTATTGTGGATAGCAATGCATATTCTTCCTTTAATGGTTATATTCAATAGCATATTTATTTTGTTGTTTGACGAACTCTTGTTCAATTCTCGCGTACGCTTACCTTAATTAGTGGCTCAACTAAAAGGGAATTTTTTAGAGAGGTTAGCTAGTAAAAGAATAATAAAAATTTTCTAGGTCAATTTGTATCAACAAACAAATCAAAAGTAAATTAAAAAAAAAGAAGAGGACTGAAATGTTTTTTTTAATTTAGCTATCAATGAAAATGTAACTGATCTTGTAATCAACATGTATGTATCAATGCATATTTTATAACAATGCATATTTTATAAGATCCGATCAAATATAATGATAAAATAAATGATGTATTATCAAGTAATAAATGAAGTCGCTCAATTTTCTAATCCATTAGTCAAAGTAAGTGGGTGGGTGGTGGGTGGTTGAGGCATCTAAGGTGGGGTGGCGCAACCGCTCACGGTTGCGCTGTTGTTTTTGGTGGCGGACTAAGTATTTTTTCCCCCTAAATTCCTCAATGTATTTTCAATTATTTAATTTCAGTAATTCAGTTGTTAAATGTTTAACAGTATCAATAATGGAGAAATATCTAGTTTCATTCCTTAAGTCAACCTCCATTTTATTAATTATAAGATTATTTTAATGCACTTATTAATCTTTAGTCCTACTCAAAGAGGTTTATTTTTTTCTCTTCTAATAATTCAATGAGGTGTTGTGCAAGTCACTTCCACCATCAATTTTTTTTTCCTTTTTTTTTAAAAAATTGAAATTAGTAATAAGCATTGTATTTGAATGGGTTAAGTCACCTCTTTGATTTAGCTTTGAGTCTTATATTATTCTATCGTTGACTACTTTTCTTTATGAACCTTTGGGTGTCTATAATTTTGTTTTAAATCAGGTCATTATGTTAAAGTCGATAATTTTATTATCTAATGAAAATAGTCAACTTAACAGTTGAGCTTCACCCTGATATGAAATGTTGATTATTATTATTTTACTAAGTTCACAAAATTGAATAGAGTAACGTTGTTAAAAATAAAAGTATAAATTAAGTTGTTGGATGATCATGAAGATGAAGTGATATAAAAACAGTAATTTAAGGCCACCCCCACCCTCTTCTTCTCATGTAAGCTTAAGGTCAAGTGCTAGAAATAGTAGTGGGATTAGTGATGTTTAGGAGAACCACTTTGTGAGGTGCCCCTGTAAACAACTTTCAAGGACACCGACTTTATGCCAAATTCCACCCAATTTTAGGTTCTAAATTATGGCTTTTACTCAACTCTTACTACTTGCATACACTGTTTTCCAACTCTCATACTTGGTTTATGAGTTGTTAATTCTTAATCAAGCCCTTTTAATAGCCCTCTCCCCACTCCTACACCTCACTAATTAGGTAATTTGCATGTGGCCCCTTGAGCATATGTATTCAATCACAACCCATGTGTCTGTTTCTCAAGGTCTAATCAAAACTAGTAATAAGAGCTACCTTTTAATATCAACTTGAGTCTTGAGGTCCACAATTACACGTATGAAGTATTCGACTTACTATTCAGGATTTAAACTTTCAAGTAAAAGAAAATGTTATAATCCAACTGTCTATGTCATTTATTATCAAATCAAACTAAGTAGCGTAAAGTATATTATACACATACGTCAAAACTCGATCTTTATTTAAGTTACTGAAAAGTTTAGTACAAAAAATCCTGGTAATGGAATATAAGTACATATGAATTAGCTGAAAATGTAATTCAAACTAAAAAAGATTCCATATCAAACTCATGTAAAGCAAGTTGCTTTATTGCTTAATTAATTAGGATATATAATCCTAACCACATAAATTATCCTACCTAATACCTAATATTAGAATGAAAAATATTAATTTGGTGAGGATTTAGCAATTCCTTTTCATCTTGATTAGTTTGAGTTTTATGTTTTATCAATCGTGTCTTCGTCGTGTTCGAATCATTAATTTGGTACATAGCATATCAATGTCAAACAAAAATTGTATTGTGTGAAAGAAGATTGTAGTGAAGTGTGTTGTGAGGCCGGAGGCTTCATGACGGCAATATTATGTGGAACGTCAAAATTTATGTTTCGAAGATTAGAAGTTGGTTCAAAATTTGTGGAAAAAATTTATATTTATATTTTTATTTCTATAAGGAAATTGAGCCGGAAATTTTGAAAACGAATAAATTAATCTGAAATTCCTAAGTGATCAATCGAAATCAAACAAGAAAATGATTATATATCAATAGAAGAAAAAAGTGATTTTTACAAGTTTTGCTATAGTTAAATTCTCATTTTTAGACAGAATGTCCCGGATTCTAACCAAACTTATCCTTCCCTTATTTCCCTTCCCTGCCCATATCTCCCCAGTATTTAAAAAAATAGAATTTCATAAAAAAATATTGTGGCTCAAAGAAGAAACTCCATGATTATACAGATTGGGATTTGTTGGGCTCGAAGCAGGCTTAGAACCCACACTTCATCTCCGGGCTTTAAGCAGGAAAGACCACCTCTCAAATAGGTGAAAAAGGAGATAAAGACAGTGTTCTAAAACGCGTAGAACACAGAAAAGTAGCGACTCGAAGCTTTAAAATTTTCAAGCTTAAGCGTGTCTAAGCGGCGCTTAAGCTTTAAAAAGTGTTTTTCAAATTTTTTTAATTTTTATTCAATCTAAAGCTATTAAATATTTAAATTAATATATACTAAATTGAAAAACACATCTAAAAACATAAATATTATAGCTACATTATAATTTTAAGAGATATTATACAATTTAGTATTTTTAAAAGGCAAAAGGTGAATAAGTCTTACTTTATAGATGATGATTAAGTATTATACACCCGGACAAATAGCCCCCCCAAAAAAAAAAAAGCCCCAATGGCCCAAAACAAAAAAATACCCCAATGTTATTACTTGGAGTCTTAGACTATTAGCTAATAAATGGCCAAAATGTTCAACATTGAAAAAAAATAGCGGTCAACGGTTTTCACGATAACCGTTAACATCTTTTTTCACCGCTTACCCCATAAGCGAGGTGACGCGCTTTTTAGAACACTGTATAAAGGTAGGAAAGATAATAGCATTTCATAACGGCACTAGACTCCTCGGTGACGATGGTGTTATATCGTATTAGTCGTTGATGTGAGTATATTACCAACACTCTCAAATCACATCAAGTATTGTATGATAATAGCGGTTGATATTAATACATTACCACCACTCTCAAATCATATCAGCTGCTAGTTTGATAGTACACCATCTATCTGGTACCGTTACACTACCAAAAGTCTAGTATTTAAAAATTTTCAGTAGGAAAGACCATCAATATTATTTGTGGGTTACATACTTACATACCTACAACAGAAACAAGGTACATACATATTGCACTATTATCTGTTTTGATTAAGATCCTAGTCAAGTCCGTAAATTTCAATATTTGTTATTAACCTAGGATTGTACATGCAATGCAATAAAATGAAAACTACAAACCAACACACACACACAGAGACATATATATATATATGTGTGTGTGTGTGTGGAGAATAGCAATAAATGGAATAAGAAATTAAAGAAATCTCTCTCTCTATATATGTGGAGAATAGCAATAAATGGAATAAGAAATTAAAGAAATCTCTCTCTCTCTCTATATATATATATATATGTAGAGTTTGTCTAACTCAATTTGATTGTCGAGTACAATTAAAAATAATTTTCCCTCTCATTGTTTGGCTTCTTTAAAAAACCAACTTACTGACTTATTATTCTGCTATTATCATACAATTCCTTATTCTTATATTTTTCCTTTTAATTTTTTAATTTAATATGTTATTTTGGAACTCTATTTACATATTAATTTAATATTTTTATTTTAGAACTCTATTTACATATTATATTTTGGTTAGATATATCTCATATTTGCCTAATGGATTTCAATTTTACTCCGTCCGATTATATAATTTCGTAATTTCATGTTCTCCTACTATATTGTATTTTACTTTCTCAGCATAATATATCTATGAACTAATAACAAGAATTTAAAATTATGTCATCAAAATAAAGAATTGATTGTATGTTACTTGCACACGTATGATGCATATTAATTCCATGCAAGTTGTGTTTTTTAGTTTCCTTATGATATTAAGCCTGACAAACATAATTTTATTATATTTTATATATATAATTCCTTTAGAGCTCTACCCGTATAGCAATGTACATGTGAAAATATAATTCTATTTAATCAAACGTTGTAATTACCACATTGTATTATAACAATTTTTATGAATAATAACTGAAAAAAATGTCTACAAGTAAAGAGTGACAAATTCAAGGACATAAGATTTTACATGTTGGTGATGATCGTGTAAACACACAATGCAGTAGGACCACACGTCGATTGAGACAATCTTTGTATCCTTATCTCTTGATATTTATTTATTATTCTTGTTCTTATTTAGTGGGGTTTGTTTGCATAAAAACCACCCGTAGTAGGATATTTGAAATTTGAATAATTTTCCCGTTGAGAATAACTGATACTATATTTGGTAAAGATTTAAAAATGGAATTGTTTATAAATAGATTTAAAATTCAAATTTTATATAGCTGGCGTAATATAATCGTATCATGTGAAACTAATAATTGAAATGATATAAAAATTTACATCACATCAAATAGATAATTTAATAATATATTGTCATGTGTTTAAAATTTAAAATTTAAATATGTTGTTAAATTGAGGTAAATTATAAATGGGTACCAAACAAAGTGTCGAATAAGTACTATAACGAGCTGTCCCAGCAAGAGTGACATATCACAGTGTACCCTATCTGATTGATTAGCTGTATAAAACACAAGTGGTCTGCCAAGCCACTTCCAACTTCACTTCCACTGTTCTTTTTTCCAACCACAATTAAATTATAGAAGCTCAATTGGTCACTGAACTTCCACTGGTATTTCAATTTGCTACTTGAAGTATTAATTGTTTCCCATCAAGTATCATTGCCATCCATCAATTTTTGTACATAATGTATAATTTAGTAGAGGAATTTTGATCAAGAGGGTGAAGGTACCTTCATAACACAGAGACAACATATTTATTATACATGAGACTATTAGTGATTTCATGAAATCAGTGTTAGTTTTA
Organism: Nyctanthes arbor-tristis; assembly: GCA_963692815.1. NCBI lineage: Eukaryota > Viridiplantae > Streptophyta > Magnoliopsida > Lamiales > Oleaceae > Nyctanthes > Nyctanthes arbor-tristis. The sequence continues at coordinate 24,327 of CAVNYN010287390.1, forward strand.
TATGTGAGCTATAACAGTATGTGAATGATCTCTTTATAACGGAGACACCCTCAGGCTTTGGATCAAGGCTCTGGTGTAGAGGTGGGGTCTTTTTTGTTCATTTTTTTTTTATTTTTTGAATAAATTTAGTGACTGACTTGCTACAATTGAAAGTTTAGTAATCAAAAATGGAATTATGGTTAAAATCTCGTGATAAATTGAGTTATGGACCCCGTAAATATCCCATGCGGCATTTGACAGTTTTCTTCACTATAAATGAACAAGGCTAGTTGGACATCCTTTAAAACTAGCTAGTGTAGTATTCTTGATTTTCCGACCATGCCGCACCACACCGACTACATCAACGTCCCCCTCCGCCGTGTGGCCATTGGCCACCGCGATGAATTCCGTCAGCCTGGTGCCTTCAAGGCATCTCATGGCCGAACTATTCAGTACTCTAATTTTTGTGTTTGCGGGTCAGGGATCCGGCATGGCATACAACAAGTTGACTAGACATCATCCCACTTCCCCCACTGGGATTGTGGCAGCGGCCATTGCTCATGGCTTTGGGCTTTTCGTGGCGGTTTCCACTAGTGCTAACATTTCCGGCGGCCACGTCAACCCTGCCGTCACCTTTGGTCTGTTCATTGGCGGAAACATCACTTTATTTCGCGGCCTTCTTTTCATTATCGCTCAATTGATTGGCTCCGTCCTAGCTTGTATTCTCCTTGTATTATCAACCGGCAGCTTGGTAACAACTTTATAATTAGATCTCTCCTCTACAACATTATGCTAAAGCCTCTTGCTCAAAATGTTTGAACTGTTTGGATAGTCTCGATTTATCACCATATGTTATAGTATTATATGATGTTATATGACTTTGCAGTGTGCATAGAAGCACGTTAAATGGGAAATTACAATCATGTGGTATGCCTTAATGCACGCAACATTATGGTGCCATACATATTATCTAAAACATTTTTAACTGTTTGGATTAGTCATTTATATATCATTTATTATATTTTCAATAGGATTTTCATTTCTAATCTATCAAAATCTAAAATGTACATATTTCATTTTATTATTAGTGCAGAAGTTAAACTCAACACTCTTGCATGATGCCTTGCTCTACTAAATAACAATGATCAAAGGTCATTTAGTCTAAAAGTTTAAGCAGTCGGTATATAATTATTTCGACCCTTTTCTTTTGCTCTAGGATATATCTCCGTTTGCTTTGAGCTCCGGTGTGTCAGTGTGGAACGCGTTCGTGTTTGAGATAGTTATGACCTTTGGCCTCGTTTACACGGTTTACGCCACGGCAGTCGACCCGAAAAAGGGAGAAATAGGTATCATCGGACCAATTGCCATTGGTTTAATAGTCGGAGCTAATATCCTTGCCGGCGGTGCGTTCACCGGAGCTTCAATGAACCCTGCAGTTTCATTCGGGCCCGCTTTGGTGAGCTTCTCATGGATCAACCACTGGGTTTACTGGGCCGGGCCTCTCGTTGGTGGTGGGCTTGCCGGAATTGTGTATGAAGTCTTCTTTGTCAGCGGCACTCACGAGCCTTTGCCGGCAAGTATCTGATCGATTATCAGAAATTTCACTGTCAAAAAAAAATTAGCACAATTTCTATTTCTATTTGGGGGAAAAAAATTGGTCATATTATTCCTATCCACGTAATAATAACATATTATATAATTATTCACTATTAGAATCTACCCCAATTATTTTTATTGTAGTATGTATTCCCTTATATGAGAGTTTGTATTGCTGATTTTCTTTGCTCAGTGTCCAGTGGATAAACATTTCTGTGCACTTTGTGCTGCTATAATGCAGAGTTATAATTGTACTTTAAAAAAAAAGAAAAAAAGAATCTACCCGAATTTTAGAATAAACATAAGTGAGTCGTGATATAAATACTTTTTCTATTAAATAAAATATTTACTTATTAATTAAATAATATAATGTGATTATAATTTAACTGCTTAATTTTATTAGATAAACTTCTCTCAGTATATCATATGAGACCCATAGTAGTTTATGAGTTGATTTCTCTCGACCCCTACATGTAGTCTCATTCTCTTCTCATATATTTGCCGTCAGATGTGAAAAAAATGACTAGTGGACAATTGGTTTCTTGGTTTGGTTTTTTTTTTTTTTTTTACATCTAGAGGTATAACACTTCGAGACATTTGGGAAGAGATCAAATTTACCCCTACATGCGTATGTGCCATGGGTTTGATGAGCAAAAATTGGTTGGAGCCGCTCAACTCTGGCATACCATATAAGAAAAAATAAATGTACCATACATGCTACGGGTTTTATATCGTGCTACTCCTATTGACAAGTAAAATTATAATTAACAAAATTTGCCATATAGCATATAAAAAAAGATCTCTAATATCAAATCTAACAAAATAGTAAAATAAAGAACAGACAAAAAAAAAAAAGTAAAATAAAGAGGTGACATATGATAATGATAGTACATAAGAAAATATATGTTTATTTTCTATTAAGCTATATACCATCCTGGTCCTTTAAGAAAGGAGATTTACACTATTTTTGGTAACAATTTAAAAATTGTTAGTTTATAAATAGATTTAAAATTTAAATTTTGTATATGTGTCATAATGTAATCGTGCTATATAGAGTTAATATATATATATATATATAAAAGGAAATTAGTCGCGGTACCTTTGTACCGTAATTTTCCCGCTAAAAATTCTGTTAGTAAGGTCTTTTTCGATATTTTGTCTCATACTGTGGTGACTCTTGTGGTATCCTTATCTATCCAATTTTTTTAAATAAGATTTGCTACTCAATTTAATAACTGATAGACATTTATCATAATTTAATTGTTTAAAGTATGGATAATTATTCATATCATTAAAAATTTGTATTTTATAATTTTTTAGCAAAAAATTTGTAATTTATAATTCATAAAACAATGAAAATTAATATAAATAAGGAACTTAATTGATAACTCGTGTTCAATGGCAAGCTTTTTTTTTTGGAACTTTTATTCTTTATGATTTTTCTTAATTAAATTGAATATTTAATTAATTAAATATATATATCATTAGTTTATGTTATTTGAAAATTATAAAATGGTATTTATTTGCGTTAACAATTGCAATATGGTTAAAAATTAATTATTCCTTATTAGGTAACGTAATCTTACAATATTTCAACATACAAAAAAAAAACTTATAAAATTTCATATTATTTATTTTTTTAAATACTTTGATATCTATTTTCCCGTGCAACGCCTTGGTGAAAATCTAGTTAGAATGATATGAAAACTTACATCATATTAAAGATGTGACTTAATAGTAGTCTCAATCTAATATCATATGGTATGACATCATATCTTACTATATGACTATATTGCGTGCATCGATCGGACACGTTACCTGAAAAATCACAATCATATGGCGTGTTATACATATAGTGTTTGATCACTTTTATAATTAATAGTATATTATCGTGTGTCTAAAATTTAAAATTTAAAATTTAATTTGATTGATAAATATGAGAGATTTTTAAATGGTAGCCACGGAGGCCCGTGACACTTGATGGACAGCGTGGGTTTTGGTGGCACGTTGTCATTAAAAGCAGAAATGGACGAGGTTAAATAAAGAAAAATGACGCGGAGCCTAGTCAATAATCCAATACTTATCCATTATCGTGAGGTTGGATTCGCACCTTGTTTTTGGGCTTTACAAAATCAAAATTTAGGGTATCTATGTGTAATTATCATCACGTTGCTACTGGCGCGTTAAATCACCTTACCCTAAAACTAACCCATTTTTCTAATTTGAAGAGCAATTATTTCTATATTTTGAATTGTGATACAGTGATTAAAGTTTACGTTTTGAATTTGAACTACACCTATCTCTCTTTTAATTTCTCCCTCTAACACCTAGTTTTTTTTTTGTGGCCTTAAAAATTAGGTTTTATAATATAGAGCTAACTATTAATTACAATTTTTTTTAAAGTAACTATTCATAAATAGTTAATTTAGAAAATTACATATAGTTTTATGTGACGACTTGTAATTGATAGTCCAACTTCTTTGTAAAAATCTATTTGACTCAATAACAAATAGGGGCAGAACATCTTCTACAATGGTAGATATCCACCCACCCCTTTTTAAAAAAAAAATCTCAAAAAAGAAAAGAAAAGAAAAAAGTATAACTAGGAGTTAATTTGTCAATTCCCCGCCCCCCCGGCCCCCGGGGGCCCCACCCAAACACCCAAAAAAAAAAAAAGGAAAAAGGTTGAGGGGGTAGAAAACAAGTGTTAATGGGTGATGGCCACGCTCTTATAGCTGACAGTGGGATAGAACTTTTCGATTTCCGAATTTTCCATGTTGGTAAATACCTTTCTTAGAATTTTTTGATCTTTCCAAAAGCTGACTCAGCAGTTGGTCGGCTACAGCTTCTGGCGTTGTCAATTCTTTCACTACGAGGAAACCAACTTTTTCCCGCGTTATAAAAAAACCATGGGCTGCTGGATTCTTAAGCATCAGTTGGCGTTCAATAAATATTGCATGTATCTTGCTCTCTCGAACCCAAGACATATTGTATACCGGCTTGAGAATTTGAAACAATTCTGGGTAAGTGAATCGTGGCCCGTAAATGCTCACTGTTTGTTTGATGAATTGTTTGGGAATTATATATATGTAACTGGTGGTCTGGATTGATTTCTTGCTGCAGTTGACAAAAGAAAATTATGGAGTGCGAGATTGATCCCAATAATAAATCATCAATTGAAGGATCGGAGATTTCTGATAAAGAAGACGAGCATCTGATCGAGATTGGTTCTGGAAACTATGGGTATTTTTAATATCCTAATCCCTTTTTTTATTTCTTCCATTTTTTTGGGCACAAATTTCGAACTTTAAATGCTGCAGAATTGAAACGTTGTAAATGATAAATTTCTCTTAGGTGCAAGCACTACAGAAGAAGATGCAAGATCAGAGCCCCATGTTGTAATGAGATCTTTGATTGCAGGCATTGCCACAATGAAGCTAAGGTGTTATTCTACGATCTAAATTCTTCTTCATCTCATTGTATTTTATTTCTTGGACTTCTGATTTATGTGGGATTTATTAGATCAGTTCTTGTAGCTAATTTTCTCTCTTCTATTCAACAGAACACTCTTGAAATTGATCCGCTTCACCGGCATGATGTTCCGCGCCATGAAGTTAAAAAGGTGGGCCATTTAGGTCCTATACTCTAATTGTTTCTATTGGAACGGAGTTGTGAAAGTTGCTGGTTGGCTAATATTCCCAATTCTTAGTTTTTTCAGGTCATTTGTTCCCTATGCAGCACTGAACAAGATGTATGTCCTCTAGATTTATAAGATCACATTGAATATACAAGTGTTTTCTTTTGCCTGGAGTTTACATTTTCTCTGGTTTGATCAGGTTCAACAATACTGCATAAACTGTGGCATTTGCATGGGAAAGTATTTTTGCCAAAAGTGCAAATTTTTCGATGATGATGTGAGTTTTACAGATATTTATTTTCATTGAATATCTGATCTGCTTTTATCATTGCTGTTCCTTATTAGATTCCTTCTCATGGTTTTAGGTCTCAAAGAAACAATACCACTGTGACGGGTGTGGAATATGCAGGCAAGTATACTAATTTCCATGTGTTTCTTGTTGATCAGAGTATGCCTTGTAAAAAAATACATGGATATTTTGAGATACATAAATCAATTGGGGATATCTTGAATTTTCGACTCGTGATACTATGTTTCTGAATTTAACTTTTGATGTATGCTTTCTGCAGAACAGAAGGCAAGGAGAATTTCTTCCATTGTGACAAATGTGGTATGCGCATATCAGTTTTCTTCCAAGTCTATAATTTTTCCTTCTGCAGTCTGAAAATATTATCAATTAACTATCCAGGTTGCTGTTATTCAAATATGATAAAGGATGCACATCCTTGTGTTGAAAGAGCAATGCACCATAACTGTCCCGTTTGTTTTGAGGTAAATGAGGATTTCTTGAGAATTATCACGAAGAAGAAAATCTGCTCAGAATGTATGTGTACATTCTTCCAGCATTTGATTTTTTGCAGTTTCTATTTGATACGACGAGAAAGGTTACTGTTTTACGCTGTGGACATACAATACACTTAGAATGCGTCAAGGAGATGGAGCTTCATAAGCGGTAAGGACAACAAAAAAATTGTTCTTTATTCACTACATTTCAACAGTTAAAGGAAGTCCTTGATTTTGAGATTTGTTGTTAAATTATACTGGTTTAGTAAGAGGATTAGTGGTTTTTCCTTTGGGATGTTTAAGGTACTCGTGTCCTGTCTGCTCGAAATCCATCTGTGATATGTCAAATGTATGGCAAAAGCTCGACGAGGAGGTACGTATCACTTCTCACCCCATACTTAATCTGTACTGGAAAAATCCGGAGTCTTTTGATATATACTTTATCAAAAAATGAATGCAGGTTGCTTCAACTCCGATGCCAGATACATACACTAACAAAATGGTATGCATTTATGTACTCTGAAGTAAATAAAATCATGGATAAACTCGGTTTTTTGCTTATTAATAATGATTTTGAACAATTAGGTATGGATACTATGCAATGACTGTGGGGCAACATCTGAAGTACACTTTCACATTATCGCTTGCAAATGCTTGAGATGCAACTCGTATAACACTAGACAGATTCGAGGAGGCCCAGAATCATCTTCTTGCTCTCTCGGGATTGCAGAGATGGTCAGATGATTTCCGATATATGAAATTTCATAGAGAAATTCTCTCTCTGATTTACGTAGGAGCGTATCTACGAGGAAGTTATTCTTTCTGTAAAGCAGTTCAACTGGTGGCAGGACATTTTTTGCGTTTACATGTTAGTCCTGCTATGTCGTGTAATCCTTGTTTCAGATGAAACAAAATCTTATGTTTTGACTTCGAAATTCAAGATTCTTCTTTTAAATACGCAAAAATGTAGCAGAAATCAAGAACCAGCAAAATCTCCACTATCTTCATTCTTCTCAACACCGTACTTGCACAAGCATCTCTCGGAGTTCAGCTGAATTTTTAGTTTTAACAAATAAAAAAAAAATAATATCTAGGGACTAGTTACAACATGAACAAACTATACAGCGAGAGTTCCACATAAAATTTACCTTGTTGATTAAGCTTTAAATGTCTTTAGGAGCACCGCTTATAGTTGGAAGCTGCTCTGGATCGTATTATAATCCGAGCTCCTGAAGCAAGCCTGTTAGAAAAGGTGAAAACACATCTAACCTCCGTGAATGAGAAAAATAATCAGACTGGTAAGTTGAGTGACCGTTTAAAATGTAGAACAGAACTTAACTTTCTTCAATTTGGATTACATTTTCATTGCCGCCTCTAGCAGAATCTAGTATAGTTGTCCGTGCTTTTCCCAAAAGAGGCTCAGTAATTCTCTTGCTTCTTCCATCAGGTGTGCTGGGTGCAATGGTCCTCGAATTTTCCACTTCGTCCGATAAGATTCTAGGCTCCTTAGAGATAGGGGAACTCATTGGTTCACATCTTGACTGCTTACTAAAGGTAGTCCTTACTGATCTTGGAATGCACTTCAAACGTGCAGAGCTTGCCTCCTCCTTGTCTTCAACCGGATCAAATTCCATTGTAGGTCTAGCTCACCACATGATTTCTTCTACTTCAGTGTAAAGAATGGAAGAAAAGGATCTTATGCAGGTAGTATGAAATTACAGTTTACTTGCATGATTCTGCCAAGAAACTTTGCATTTCCTTGGTCTGTACAATTGGCAAAAACAGAATCTGCGAAGTAAAATATGGGTAAATAACAGACTGACCTGTCAGCATTGTATGAGGAAGAACGTTTTAGAGTGTGATCTCCTTCTTCCTCGAGCATATTTGTCTTAACCAAGCTCTCACTAAAGTGTTCTTTGTTTTTATGTTTTATATCCACTTGTCTTGGATTCTCTGCAAGGCAGTCGAGCTCTCCCGACATTGGTGATGTTGAGAAGAATGGGGAAGAAAATTTGGAATATGAAAACCTCGGCTTGTACGTTGGAATTAAGCCAAAGTTGTGGTCTTTCACAGAAATTGAACCACAAGAAATCAATTGGATCAGCATATTTGAAGGTTTGAGCTTTGCACTGGATGGCATTCGAAATTCCTCCTCTTCAACTATCCTAAAGCTGTTGAGCTTCCTAGCATCGGCCCTCATGAGGGATGCCAAGGTATCAATTTTACCACTAGATGGAGATGCGCCGGATGGTGACGGAAACGGTGAGACCAAGCCTCTGCAAGTATCAGAGCTCTCCTCCTTTATCTGAGAAACCCGGTTTTGTTGAGTCATCTGCTTTCTGGTTCAAATGACACTTCATCAGTTGAAACACCTATAGTGCAGGTATTTTGCATTCTAACAGCTTTGTCTGAACTTTCCTCCGTTTGAGTGGAAGCATCAATAAATCCGTCGTCCTTGTAGATCTTGTACTCTGTCAATCTCAAAGGTCCATTCCAACAATAATTTTTCCCGAAGCTGGACTCTGGAGACATGGCAGATGAACCTGGACACTGAATTGGAGGAGATAGTTCACCATCTTGAGAATTCTTGGCGGTCCTACTATTCAAACTAGATGAAGATGATGATTCCTCCTGGCTTCTGGAAGATGCTGGCTCTGGCTCTGGCTCTGGTAAAGCTTTTGAATTCTGTAATGCTATAGGATAAAGCGAGCTAAGAAACAAGAAGTACAACAATCAAGAATGTATGATAATTACCATCACCTAAGAAACCCCTTTGACAAAAAAGAACATTAATGATGAATAAGGACCATGCAAATATTTATGGTCGCTACCTGTTTCTCTATTTCAGTCAACCAGCCATGTTTTACCTTTTTCAAGACCAAATCCCATATGAGAAAGAGTCCAAAATTTTTAATGGTAGTCGGTAAATTCAACCAACTTCCTCGAACAGTCTCATAAACAAGGAACGGCATTAGTTAATGGTTCCCATGCATGGTGAGAAAGAACAAAAATCTGAGTTTGTGGAGTTGCCTTTATCAGTTTATGGGCCAATGAAAGACTTATTTTTGGAATCTGACTTATTTTTTGAATCTGATTGGAAATGGTAATGCAAGTCATTGGAAAATAATAAAATCTTCTGCACCCAGAAATACCCCGTAGCAAGATTTGGTGCTTGTCGATAGATCCATGGATTAGCTAGTTCCTCAGATTGTAGCTTCCTAAGGGCCAAATTTCCTACTTCTATCAATAGTTTAAGCATGTTCATGTTTCCTAAAACATGAGGAAATTTTGCATGTACATCAGTGTCAACTGGGTGGTCAAAATAGAGAGCTGTTCTCAACCAAAATACAGCCCGAGACTTGAGTTTCTGTAATCTCATTCTGGCAACAATCAAGGTCTTGTATAGCTAGAATGTGCTTCTATTGGAAAAGCCATGTATTTTGTTAAAACACTTAAGGAGGCATTATGCAGTAATGATGCTCTTCCGATCTCTCATCCAATTGTGTAAAAATTTCTAGCCACGTAACCTCAAGAAATATCATAATTTACCCGAATCAGATGCTTCAAAGAGCTCAGAACCCTTCAAAACATACTCATTCCCGTGAGCAGGAAGAATCAGATCATCTTCACAAAGATCATGCCACACAAACCCATTCTTATAACTCCTGTATCAATAAACAAACCCGAAAAACAAAATTTACAAATATTCAAAACCACATTCAAATTAGAGAGTCAGATACATAACCATGAACCATTTTAAGTTTCACCTCTTGCAAGACCAAGAATATATTGAAGCAATGCCTCTGCCCCTCAAAACATTAAGCCTTTGAATCACATCTTCAACACAAACAAACAAGCTCTTTAATTTCCAAATTCAAAAATTACAGAATAATTGAAGCGAGTTGATTAAGTAGAGGTAAAGTTGAATAGCACCTCTTAGGTAGAGCCCATCGGGAGAAGAAAGGGGGACTTCCATAAAGTGTGGATGCTCCAGTTGGCGATTCTTCATAGATAATACACTACAGGCACTTTTCGAATATCCTGCTGCTGCTGCTTATTAGAATGTTGATTATAGTGATATTTGGGTGATTTTTCAGTCCATATTTTAGCCCTTTCCGGGCTCACTTGCCTATACTTCTTCATCTTACCCTCCATTTTTCACCTGCAATACTAAATCAAACCTAAATTCTCTCATCCATTAGTGACCTCTGATAAAACCAGTAACCATTTATTATCTTTTTTGTCAAATTGTTCGTCAGTTGTTTAAAGATTTGACATCAAGGATGGGGAGATGAATTTACAAAGAAAAATATTAAAAAGAGAAGGGGAAAGAAAAGATACTTCGTAGTTGAGAATAGAAATTCCGGGAAATTGCAGAAGAGCAGATGCAAGTAAATCTATTCGCAGGCTAACAAGAAGAAAGCCCAGAAGACGGCAATAAATTTAGGATCATGTGGTTTTCGGACGTCCTGGCTGCGTGTATCCTGGAAAGGTAAATTGCCAGCAAGCGAAGGACTCAACCAGAAATGGGACTCCCGCATTTACTGCATCACTGTCTCCCCACTCTGTCGCTCATTGCGAAGGATAAAAGAGGATCAAAATTATTGCAAGACTGAAGTTAGTATTCACGTTACTGATAGTAGAGAGATCGGAAAGAGAGTAGTAGCAATGTTTTGGCTGCTTCAATCGATTTAATCGGATTTTTTTTTTTTTTTTTTGTTTCCCTGTGTATGCTTGTAGGTCCCGAACCCAGTCATCGATTTATGTCTGCAAAAAAAAAAGAAAAAAAAAAACACTACACCATATTGTATATATATAAAGTGAAATAAGTGGAAAAAAATGTTGAGCAAACAATAAAGTGATGCAAGTATTTTATACATCACGACTATGTGTAGTATTCTAGCACTATATATGATAGTGTGTATGTGGCACGTCTCAATGCATGCCACATGTGTTATATGACGCATATGGTGTTAGAAAATTTTCATCACGACTACTCATTCTTTTATCTTTGATAATCTTTTATTTTTACTTTAGGTGATTCGTCCATTCCATTTATACATGCACGCCCCAATACACACCATATGTATCATATGGTAGGCCATATGGTGCCATATCATATGGCACATATGATGCTATAAAATTTTCATCACGACCACTCATTTTTTCATCTTTGTTAATTTTTTGTTTTTATTTTAGGTGATTCGCCCATTTCATTTATATAGACCATATTTATTTCTTTATTTCTTTTTTTAATAATGCAATTGGGAGAATTAAGGGAGGGATAGGCTCAACCTATAGTCTCAATTGGTAATGGGGGCTCTTACTATTTCTCCTTTTATGTCCCACTTATATGTTGTCTTTTTGTTAAAATTGAAACAAGTCATTTTTAAAATTTATTTTATCAAATATTTTTCATACCCAATTTTTTTAATCTCCCCGTTTTTTTCTTGGTGTGGAAAGGAATTTCCTTTTTATGTTAGTTTCATTTCTTATTACACGCATTTTTGTTAGAATCGAATTGTTAACGAAAAAAAAAAAAAAAACAGAAGGTCGCCGGAGGGGACGACTGCAGAATTACCGGGCGTTGTCTCACTGTAAAAGCTCGGCAATCGAGGCCTATTTCCGCCACTGCATTCAGACAACCGGTGCGACCTTTCCCGCCATTTCTTTTCAGCTCTGCTTCCCCTTTTAGTTCATGTTTTCAGTGCTATCATGCCGCCATTGTTGGACATTCAACGAACTCGCCTATAATCTCACTAGAAAATTGGCCATCAATTTATCTCTTTCCTTCTGTTTAGAACCCTTGTTTTCAAAACCCTTATTCGTATCCTCAAAAAAGTTTCCATTACAAACCATGTCCGGTTCTCGCCCTTCGGCCTTTGACGTTCTTATGTCCAATGCTTCAAAGAAAAAACAAAATCCTTCAATAACCCAGAAGGAGAAGCCGCAATCTTCACCCAGGAAACGCAAGAACCCTGTTGAAGATTCCCAAACGCCCGGTTTAAATCCTACTAGTTCTCCCAGTCTACCTGTGAGTATTACGAAACAAAATCAATTAAGCCCCAAAGACTCTAGTTCCTGCCAAATTAAAGATGTCCATATCGAAAACTTGTTGGAAAATGGTGAAAAGGAAACAGTTAGTTCAACCTCAGTTGATAATAATAACGTGTCAGAAACTTCAAAACAAGAGAGAATGACAGCTCAAGAATCAAATCCAAAGCAAATTCTGCAAGAAAAGCTGGGAGCAACGAAGATTTGATGGCGGCAAAGAAAATCAAGGTGGCTATTAGTCCGGACGAGAGTGTTGCGGAGTTGAAGAAGAAGGCGACAAGTTTTGACGTGAAGAGGGCTGCATATTGGGGGAAGGGAGATAGAGTACCCTTTATGTTTGTGGTGAAGACATTTGATGCAATATCAAAAGAGTCGGGAAGGATTGCAATCACTGAGATCGTGTGTAATATGCTGAGGACGGTGATTGAAATGACACCAGATGATTTGGTCGCAGTCGTATACCTTCTTGCTAATAGGATTGCCCCTGCACATGAGGGGTTGGAGCTTGGCATTGGGGATTCCTCCATCATCAAGGCGCTTGCAGAGGCTTGTGGGGCTAAAGAAGCTCACATTAAAAAGCAATATAAGGTGAGGCTGAATCATTCTCATTATTCCAGAGATCCATTACTTGTGTATTTGAGTGTAAATGCCTTGCCTTCATGCTGAAACTGAATGAGTTTTATACTAATACCTGCCACCATGTTCCTCAGCACTTTAGGCATTGTAGTATTCTTTAAAGACTAGCAGCAATATCATTTTTAGGTAAATAATTGTCGTAAATGGGAAATATGCAAATGAAATTTTAGTTCACGCAGCTAGATGACGTCACTGAATGTTGTGTGTATCCTCCCTCTTAACAGCATAAAGTTCTTCTGCAAGAGCATTTGCTTCTGCCTTACTGTTTTACGTAATTAAGCATAATAACGTGCATCCAATTTTCGGAATGTAACTTATATGGTTCCAATTTAATATTAGTGGTGGTTTATTTGTTGAATTAAATTAGCCATTAAAATCCTATGTCTCCATGTTTTTCTACCAATAGGAGCTAGGAGATTTAGGCCTTGTTGCGAAAGCAAGCCGTTCATCACAGCCTTTGATGCGTAAACCAGAAGCACTGACTGTTGCCAAAGTTTTTGATCATTTCGGCTCATTGCTAAGGTAATCCCTTGTCTATTTTCATTTTTGGGTTTACTTGAAGGAGATCATGGGTCACTCATCCCCTTATGTATAGTTTTTGGGTTCCTTCTTGGTAAACCTTATTAGAGGAGCGCATGCACTTATATCCTGGTTTATTTTATAAATTTTCCATGTCAGATTTATTGTTTAACATGGCCTCACAAGAGGGTAGCTTGTTGGATCATACTGACCATGACATACTCTTGCTTGTTATGAATCTTAATAGGATCTAATTTCTCGTTTGAGCTTAATAGATTTTGATACCATATTGGTACTTGTATCTATGTTAAAGTCAACATTGATTGTAGGAGTAGCCCAGTGTTGGTTGTTTATTTTATAGTTTTTTGATGTGCGATTTATCCTTTAACACTCATGCGGACATGTGGTGTTCCCTTAGAGAAAAATTTTTGAGTTCGCTTGAAAATTTTGGCCCTTACCCACTCCTACAAATGTATTGAAGTTAATCTGTCATTTTTACTATATTCTGCATATGCCTGACACAAATTTTATTGTTACGGATGTGATGATGAGTTTTTTTATGTTCTGTCTTTTTTCATTCACTAATTCATTATTCATTGCTATATGTTATTACTTTTCCATAAGTGAAGGGGAGAAATTATTTCCTTCCTCATCTTCCAGAGGCAAAGTGCTGGAAGTTATTTTTTTCGGTTTGATTCTGCCTCTAGTTTGTCTTCACTTTCATCCATGTTTGATTTTTGGTAGGAATCTGGCAAAGATAGTCAGGAGAAGAAAAAGAATCACATAAAGGGACTACTTGTTGCAGCTTCTGACTGCGAACCTCAATATTTGATACGTCTACTCCAGGTTATTGTGAGCTTACTGTTTGATACTTCTTTTGGATCTGGTCACATATCTTAAACTTGGTTTGAGCATGATATGCAGACAAAACTGCGCATTGGTTTAGCAGAGCAAACACTCTTGGCAGCACTGGGGCATGCTGCTGTATATTCGGAGAAGCACTCAACCCCTCCTGCAAATGTCAATAATCCTCTAGAAGAGGTAAATCATCATGCCATTTATATTTGAGAATTGAACCAAGAATTGAGATGATCTCTAATATGTGGATATGGTAATTCTAGGAACACTAGATAAGACATTTAACAATACAATGTAATCTGACAGTCTGGTAAGTAGCAGAGTTTAAGGAAACGAGGTCCGCTAAAGCCTCAAAAACTCTCAAGGGACTTTAATTGTCATCATAGTTATATGAGGATTTTGTGCATATGATTCTGAAAGCAATTTCACCTTCCTAGTTCAGAGCATTTACTACATGAGTGCTTAGATAAAGAAGATTTGATGTTAGCTCACCTTTTATTTAATGTTATGTCAAAGCGGTGAATAATTGTTGAATAATCTTGCCAGAGTGTTTAATCCACTTCTATATATGTTGTCTTATCTTTTTTTCTAAGCATAATTTAGCGTATGCATATAAAAAGCAAGTTTAAGAATATTTTTTGTGGATTTAATCTCTTCCATATGAACTTTTATGTCTGTCACTGTCAGGCTGCAAAAGTTGTAAAACAAGTTTACTCTGTCATTCCGGTCTATGATAAAATTGTTCCGGCTCTTCTCGCCGGCGGTGTATGGAATCTCCCAAAGACGTGTAGCTTTTCACCAGGTATTCCAGTTGGACCCATGTTGGCTAAACCAACTAAAGGAGTATCAGAAATTGTGGAGAAGTTTCAAGACATGGAGTTTACCTGCGAATACAAGTACGATGGAGAGCGTGCTCAGGTAATGATTCCTTGCTAAAGATATATGAAATAATTCTTGATGGATTGTAAAAATGATTATTTGATGCAGTAACTGTAAACGCTTCATGTAGATACATTATATGGAGAATGGTTCAGTAGAGATATATAGTCGAAATGCAGAACGGAATACTGGAAAGTTTCCAGATGTTGTTGCTGCTATCACAAGGTAATCTTTTCCTGGTATATATCTGTGGTTGTTGCCTTTATTAATTTGCAAAATTACTCCTCTAGTGACGTGAACACTTTCAAAAGGAGCTAGGCTTTATGGGATTTTTTCTGACATAAACGAAGAGTATCTCCAAGAAACTCTCTAATATAAAGAGCATCTTAAGTTAAAACAGAGAGAGTACAATTTTTTATGCGCTCTAACAATACTCTTTATTTTGGTTCTTCATTTTACTCTTTTCAAGTATAGCTTATTTTGTTATTTTATTTTTAGTTAATATCAATATTTTTAAATATCAATAAGACAGTAACCAATCAAATCAAATATAATTTGCATAATACAAGAATGAAATATTGGAAGTTCTGTTCATTAAATTATAAAGAGTGAGTTTTCCTCTCTACACTTGGGAAAACTAAATCCACTATCTAAGAGATTGTTCTTTGGAGCTTTATCCAAAGTAAAAAATTTATCAAATCAATATCAACCACATATTCTCCACAAAAAACAAATTTTCACACTTCTTAATAATCTTTCTTTACATTCCCACCGCACATTCTTCTATAAATCAAACTCTCTTTCTCATAAAGCTCACAAGAACAAGCTCTAAATTAGAATATTATCTTAAAGAGGCTATTGGAGACAGTTTGTAAGACAGGACTGACGATCTTAAGTTTAAAGAGCCTGTTGGAGATGCTCTAAAGCTGATCTGATTGAAATGGGTTTCTGTGAAAACTGATTCTCATTTTCGTATTTGTTAGGGTTCATCAGTATCATGTCGGGCTTCTTGTAAAATGTGAAAGTTATACTGAAGTAGAATATGAAATATCACAAGTTTGAATGTTGTGAACTCATTAGAGAACCAGTAGATGTTCTTCGAAAATATCGAATGCATTGCCCTTCCCCTTCCATCTGGAGTAAAATCCTTGAATATTCTTCCACCTCTTTCATAGAATTCCTTTTAATTCGATTCCATTGGGATTCCGCATCTAAGGATACCATTGTAGATGGACTCTGCCCGTAGATTATTTAGAAGCTAACTTTATGAGTTCGTGGTCTTTCACTCTTTGGTAGATGCATTATAGTCATTCATGCTAAAGCCACATGTTTCTTACTTAGATGAATCTGAGTTTCATCTGCTTTTCTATCAAAATGCAAAATTTTAAAAATTTATTCTGACACTATTATTTTTCAGTCAACGGTTACTAAACATTGACAATTTGACAGTAGATTGAAGAAACATTCTGTAGCATCATTTGTTCTTGACTGTGAACTTGTTGCATACGACCGTGAGAAGCAGAAGATCCTTCCTTTCCAGGTTGGTGACTTTCATGTTAGCTTTGATATTTCATTTTATAGTTAAATTAGAAGTCTATGTTAGCTGAAGTCTTTGCCCACAAAGGAAGAAGTTAGGATTCCTTTAGGTTCAAAAACTACCTGTGTTCCTAATTTTTTGGGTTCTGGACTTTTATCTGGCAGCTATATCTCTTAATGAGAGTCTCTTTTGCTTGGCTTTTTCCTTTTCCTTTTCCTTTTCCTTTTAGCTTCTCTTTACAGATGTATATTTTGTTTATGTCAAACATGACAGTTTGGTAGTTTGTACTATCAGTATTGATGTCCAAGACGATATCTTCTGAAGCCATGCACTTATCATAGTATGTCAATGGCAGGTCCTCAGCACACGAGCTCGTAAGAATGTGGTCGTGAGTGACATCAAAGTTGATGTTTGCATATTTGCTTTTGATATATTGTATCTTAATGGTCAACAGCTTCTGCAGGAGCAGCTTGACATTCGTAGAGAGGTATGATATCGTTGTTCCTTTAGACTTCTATGTATTCATCTTATTGTTAGCTCTTGATGGATGATCCTGTCCTAAAATTTTTCCTTTTCTTTCGATGAAGTGGATCAGGATGTACATATTTTGAAAATTTTAGATCTTTTAGCATGTTTGAGCCTTCTAATTAGGCTAGCATGCATAGCTACAATATTGCTCTGGGTGTTAAAAATGAAACTGAAGGTCTTGAGCATCATTGCATGACTGTAACAATTGATCTGGAGCTTGAATGTCATCTTAGGATTCAGTTTTCTGGGACATCTTAAGATATAAATGCTAAGAGCACTTGTTTCAGTGGTTAAAAGGAATTTTAATTAATTAATTTATTTTTATTTTTTATTTTTTTTTAAAACATGGTGTTAACTCAATTACTAATCTTTATCCTGGATGATTCCAGAGTTTTCCTCTGACCCATTCTAAAAAAGTTGAAAGCTGAAATCCATCATTTGCCTCTTTTTCCTGCTGAAAGATTGATTTCTTAACTCATTTATTTTAATATGGTTTGAGATCTTTTATGAATTAGATAGATGAATCAAGTGCTATCATATTCAAGATCTTCTTTTTCTTTTCCTTTTCCGCCAACTTTTCCCGTGTAAATTTGGACTGTCATAATGACAGTCTATTCTTACTTTATTATGTTCCACCTTGGCTTGAAATATTATTGACTTCTCAATATTGGTTATGCAGCATCTTTACAAGTCATTTCAAGAAGAGCGAGGCTTTTTTCAGTTTGCCACTGCTATAACATCAAATGATCTCGAGGAAATACAGAAGTTTCTTCAAGATGCTGTTGATTCTAGGTGAGTTACGAGGTCTTTTCATTTATAGCAAAAACTTAATTGATTAGTTGTGTGAATTAAGCTGAATAGCTGATATGATACTTGTTCCTGGAAGAAAACTATAGATGCCCTGTTTCTTTCTTTTTTTCCATTTTCAGTTCATAGAGAAACATAATTGTCGATTTCACCTTTTTCAATCTCTAATTCTACCGATCTAAGTAATAGACTATATCACTGTTTTGAGCATTTTGAGATCATAATTGTCCAACATCAAATTAACACTGAATTCTATCTGCAAAGTGAAGCTGTATCACAATTCTGATCATGAGAATCTCATGAAGTATCCTCTTGTGTTTTATGCCATTTACTCGCCCTGCTTTACAGTTCAGAGGGGTTGATCATTAAAACATTGAAGAAAGATGCTACATATGAGCCTTCAAAACGGTCCAACAATTGGCTAAAGTTGAAAAAGGATTACATGGAAAGGCAAGTGTTCTGATATACTGCTTCAAACTAACAAAACTGCTTAAGCATATAAAAAACATATATGGTAATTTTTGTTCGCTACAGTATTGGTGACTCATTGGATTTAGTGCCAATTGCTGCTTTCCACGGCAGGGGAAAACGCACTGGTATTTTATCAAAACTCTCTTCAGTTAGGATGATATCAACCATCTATTCATTCACTATATCCTATACATTAGTATTCTAGACGTGTGCTCTTCCGATCTTCTATATAATATCAGTAAAACTGCACCATATTAATCAATTCTTTAAATTTATTTTTGTGTGATTTCTTTCTATTCTCTTTACTACAGTTCAAGTCTACTATCCTCTACTAGTTAATGGCAGTTCTTTTCTCGTAGGTGTATATGGTGCCTTTCTCCTTGCCTGTTATGACAATAGCAATGAGGAATTTCAAAGCATCTGTAAAATAGGTACCTTTTTCTTCTTGCAGTAAGCTATTACAACGATCTTTTATGTGCATATTAATGGTGTTTCATGTCCATGTCTTGGTTATAAAACCATCAATCTACATGTATTTTGAATTTTCATTGCTAAAGGAAATTTGTAATTCTAGGCACTGGATTTTCTGAAGCAATGCTCGAAGAACGTTCTGCGAGCCTTCGTTCTAAAGTTATTCCCAAGCCGAAGGTAGGGTTGGATTTCTATGTAAGAGCTTGTTCTACTGAGCTATATCTAAATCAAAAGTTGGTCAATGACTAATACAAACCACATATTTTCCACAAAAAATAAATTTCCACACTTCTTGGTAATCTTTCTATACATTACGACCACACACTCGCAAAAAATCAACTTTGAAGGATCCAAATTTACATAAAGCTCCCAAGAACAAGCTCTAATTATTTAAGCATGTTTCCGCTTTTCTGCATGATTTTCAGTGGAAAATATTATGTTACTCTTAACATATATGCCATTCCAGTCATACTACAGGTATTCAGATTCAATAAATCCAGATGTCTGGTTTGAACCCACTGAGGTAGGGATCTTCGATGTTTGGTACACTATTCATGAATTAATTCCATTCTCTATTTTGTTCTCATTTCATGTCATTTACGTTTGGTTCAGTTTTTGCATAATAACATTTCAACAAATTAACAAGAGCTTTGCTATTTGTCTTTGCGATCATGAAATTTGAATTTCAAGAAGAATTAGGTAGATCTTTGAGATTTTACTTTGTCGGGCTGGGCTAGGGGGTGGCATAACCTACCACAAAAATCCAATGGAAAGGATTGTATGTTATTATGATGGTTACTGACAAAAGAGAGTTTTAAGCTTATAAACTTGCATCAGATCCATTTGGAATTCGTCCCTGTGTTCTGATATGAGTATTCTGGGTGTGAATGGAGAATCATTTATATGTCAAAAGAGGCCTGTTGCCAAGAAGGATTGATAGACTTGCTCTGTTTAACGGTGCGTATTATGGAGAAGACGCTCATAAGATAAAAGCAGCGGTAATGAGGATGGTAAGTTGGGTGCGACAAAATACCAGGGCAACGGTAGAAGTGATCGTTACTGATGATTAAGGGAATGGTGAATTTTGGGGTCAGTGCATTGTTTTTGTGCTAGATCTGGAGAGACGTGTTCATAAGAGCGAGGAGTTCCCAGTTGTGATTTTTATGTATCTAGTTGCTTCGGATCTTCTAGCAGATGTAGCGTAAACCGAATTGGGTAGAGTGGCAAAAAAGTAGTTTTTTGTCATCTCCAAATTTATCAGCAAATAGGGTCTGCGGGTTTTATGCCATTAAAAATTTTTAATTTGTAGAATGAGTGTTGAAAATTTCACGGGACTAGTGAGGCTAAGTTTATGCTGTTGAAGTACAAGGTGAGGGAGAATATTATATCTGTTTACTGAAAAGCTAAGTACACAAGTTATCTGATATCTGCTGGATTTTGCTTTTGAACACTTTAAGATCTTTTATCAGCTAATGCAAATATAATATTAAGTTTCAACCAGAAAAGTCGGAGACTCAGAATATTAATGTCCACAATTATGGTGATTCGCTTTGAGTTGCGTTGTCCTTGAAGGTTTGGGAGGTAAAAGCTGCAGATCTGACTATAAGCCCGGTTCATCGTGCTGCCATTGGTATTGTAGATCCTGATAAGGTACCCTTTGCTCTCTCAATTAGCATGAGTCTTTAGTCTGGCATGTCCATGTTCTTACATTAAGCATGGAGAAGTAAATCTTGAGCAAAATACTTGAAATCCCACTGTTGGGCAGTGTATAGTGGATAACTTTGGTATCAGTTCACAAGGCCACATCTTCTGATCATGTTGTTTCCTTTATCTGCTTCTCTATTGGAATGTGAGGAATTGGACATTATCAAAGAAGAAAAAGAAGCTAAAATCTTGTTCACTATACTTTCAAGTCATATTCAATACTGAATAGGCGAATGCTGGGCATGCACTTCTCTCTCTCTCTCTCTCTCTCTCTCTGGGTTTCTTTTTCTTTTTTTTTTTTTTTTTTTT